>PVIR01000894.1:0-146315 GCA_004026965.1 Petromus typicus | reverse complement strand
AGCTGACAAAGGGACAAGTGGGCTCCAGGTGAGGGGCCAGGGCAGTGAGGGGTGTCGCCCCTCTGTGCAGGAGGGTGCATGATGTAATGTACCACTCATTTGTGTTGGAATTTCCGTTTGGTATTTCTGGAGCAGAGCTGACCTCAGGTACCTGAGACGAGAACACCACATCGCATCGACACTGCAGCCTGATTTCGCCGTTTCCCAGTGTGACTTTACTCCCTGAAAGCTTTGGCCAGGGTCCAGGGACATCATGTGTATGAGGCACGCTGGGATCCGGAAGGCTCTCTGTGGACACGTGATGTGTTCTCCTTTACTCCTGGGCGTGACGGGAACCCTTGAGACCCTCTGCTGGGCACAGAGTTGCAGACATGGGTGAGGAGCTCACCAACAGCCATGGGATAGAGAGATGGGACTACGGATCATGTGACGCCAGGCAAGGGTGGGGACAGGGTGGCTTCCCCACCCTGGGTCACTCAGTCAGACTAGCACCCGGCCTGACTGAAGCTGGCCCAGTCCTGCTACCCCCACCCCCCAGGCCTTGGCATTGGGTGGCAAGAGCTGGGGCCACGAAGCCCTGTAAACTAGGGAGTCGTGTCAGGTTTGGGGTTCCAAGGACTGCCCATTCTGCGTTTGTGTCTTTTTTGGGTAAGGGGATTAAACAGATCCTGCTGGCCTTGAACTCTCGGTGATCCCGCCTCAGGTTGCCAAGTGCTGAGATGCCAGGCATGAGCCTCTACGCCCCGCTGAGGTGTGTTGAGTCTTAATGGGCAACCAGAGGGAAGCCGCTCAAAGAGAAGGAAGGGACAGAAGCAGAAACGCAGCGAGGGACAAGAGGCTGCGGGAGCAGGGGCGACAGGCTTCTCCAGGGTCTTTTCAGTTTTAATTAAGGCCAAAATGCATCCCTGCTCTCGTGAGAGTAACGTATTCCCTGAGTCCTGTAATCTGTCCCTCCCACACATCCTAAAACGATGTTAATTGGCTTTATCCTCTCAATACAATAAACTAAAGTAAAACAAGCCAAGTGCGCAGGATGTCACAGGACGTGGGTAGAGCACTGCCTCCCCTGGGCGCATGGGAGCCGAGAGGAGCCTCGAGTCTGAGTCCTCTGGCCCGCTGGTGGGAGCACCAGGCCCACTGGTGGGTGAGGCACTCGGAGAGGAGGGTGGGCACTGTGCCCAGGTTCCTGCCAGGGTCCCCTCCTCCAGCCCGCCGCCCTTGGCTCCTTTCCTTCTCCTTTTCTCTCCGCAGCTTCCCCATGAGAGAATAGCATCTCGGCACCCTGCACTCTCGGGCAGTTACAAGGCGGGAGGTTGTGGTCTGACTGCAGCCAAATCTTTACTTTTCTTTCCGATCTATAGCTCACTCTTTTATTTACATCACAGATGATCAGAAAACACATCAGACAAAAGTTTTCACAATGCCACCATCAAGTAATAACTAGTTTTAATGCATTGATATAATATTTCCACAGTTTCTCCCTAATTTTTATTGTACATATTGACGGAGCCAGCTGTCACCTGTCGGACAGTCCCTGAATGGGGGAGTGGGGATTGAGGGGAAAAAAAGACAGCCAAGAGACAGAGTCAGGAGGACACCCAGCAAGGCTGGGAGCTGAGCTCGCGGTGCCGAGTGCACTGAGTTTATTTTCTCTTGGCCTTTTCATACAAACAAACTTAACAAGGAGCATTCCTTGCCACGACCTTCATCTGCCCACACCTGCCTGCACCACCACCCACATCTTAGTCTCGATTGGTCAGTATAGTAAACACCTGTACAGGTCTTGTTGGTGGAGGTTATTCTTGTTACTGGTCAGTACCGTAGACGCCTGTGCAGATCTTGTTGTCAGCTTATCACTCTCCACAACATATGTGTTATTACATTTTTCAGTTTTAATAAAATATAATTAACATGAAATCATTTAAGGCATGCAATGTGATGAGCTGATATGTGCACATATGTATGTTCTGGGACGGTCACCACAGTAAAATGAGTGAACTTGCGCGTCACCTGTGTAGCTGCCGTTACTTATGTGAGGAGCACTGTTGGGATCTGCTCGCTTAGCAAGTTCCAAGTGTGCCGAGTGTCCCTCCTAACCAGTCACCGTGACGCAAAGGTCTCCAGCACTGGCCCGTTCCCACCCTGGGACCAGCCTGCCCTGCGTCTCCACCACAGACTTTGGGGACCACCCTGTTCTCTGCTCCTGTGAGCTCAGCACTTAATCCGCCATCTGACTGCGGTCACGCAGTATTGGTCTTTCTCTGCCTGGCTTACCTCACTTAGGATAACCTGCTGTAGGTGCTGGCGTGCTGTCACACCTGACAGGGTTTCCCTCTTTGTAGCGACTGATGATTTTCCTCTGTGCATATGAATGCCTGTGGGTGGAGGAGCCCTGGCCTCAGGTGGGCAGGAAGCAGGCAGCAAAGGGCGGAGCCAGGGAGGAGATGGTCCTTCCAGGCCAGGCCCGCAACACCCCTTCTGCAGGCGCTGACCGCACAGCTCTCAGCTCGCCGGAGATCTTTTTGGGAGCTGCATGACCCCAAACTCCTTCCTCAGAGACACGACAAAGGCCTGTCCACTTACACAGGCTCCAGGACGGTAGGAGCTCTCACCAGGCGGCACGGCAGGGGGTGTGAGGGAGCAGCTGGGCTTGCAAAGGAGGAGCTGGAGACAGGTTACACTCCGCGAGTGACCTGCGTGTTTTCTGCCGCTTGCTCCAGGAGAATGGCTGCAGGAGTCATAACACCTCAGCCCTGTGCCATCTTGCTGTCAGAAACGCCAAGTGTCGCCGGCCACTGAGGCCTCTGCTGTGGCCGTTCCCGCGCAGCCTAAGGCTCCCTGGCAAGTCGCCTCGGGTGAGGATGGACTTACAGTTTCACAGCCAATTCAGAAGCCAGTTCAATAATATTTGATAGCCTGTTCCGTGCTTTTCCATCTGGTCTCCAGCAAGGACTAATCCACCTGTGAGGAGAGCAGCCCGTGACTCAGCATCCCCCAGAAGCCTCCCCACAACACACGGGGCTTTGGGGGAGTCAAGACAGAACCATAATGCCGCAGAACCACTTCTATCTGTCCTGCATCAGTAGACACTTCAGCTGCAATCAGCGTGGGTGCACGTGTGTCTTCAGAACAAAAATGATTTCCTTGGTATGTAAACACAGGTGGGATTGCAGGATCATATGGCCATCTATATTTAATTTTTTTTTTTTGACACAGGGTCTCTCTTTGTAGTTCAGGCTGGCCCTGAGCTCACTATGTAGCCCAAGCAAGCCTTAAATTCACAGCAATCCTCCTGCCCCTGCTTCCCGAGTGCTGGGCTTACAGGTACGAACCACCACACCTGGCATTATAATACGTGGTTACTGGGATCAAACTCGGGGCCTTGCACTTGCTAGGCAGACACTGGAATCACTGAGCTAAATCCATGGCCTCTATGTTTAACTTTTGGAGAAATTTCCATACTGCCTTCCTTAAAGGCTAAAAACACGTGTACCAGCCCGCAACATACAAGCGTTCCTGTTCCTCCACATCTGCTCGCACCTGTTGTCTTTTGACGTTAGTAACCCAGACTGACAGGTGTGAGGTGAATCACCGGGTGCATTTCCTCCAGGATAAGATGGCAGAGCACTGCTGTTGGGCCATGGTGTACCTCCCTAGGAGAGACCGCCGTTCTAGCTCTTTGTTTTAGAATCAGTGTTTTGTTTTGTTTTCTAGGTTATTTTTCCTATGGAGTTACATGATTTCCTTATTTGGTACTAGTCCTTTATCAGTTTGCAAACTTTTCCTCTTTTCTACATGTGCCTTATTATTTAGTTGTTTCTTTTACTGTGTAGAAACTCTTCAGTTCAATAGATAGAGCCAAATGCTGATTCTGCCTTTTATGAAACTATATGATATGGGGACTGGTTAGTTGTGATGACAGCAATCACTACTAAGCTTTTGCTGTATGCCAAATATTGTGCCTTGTGCTTGTACGTTGCTTAAATAATATTTACATCTCCGGGAAGTGAGTGGTTACTCCATGTCCAGAGCACTGCAGTATCCAGGCGAGCCTCAGACCCTCCATGGCACAGGCAGGAGGAGGGGAGAGGACTATGCTGGGCAGTACCAGCTCTGATACTGCTACCTAGGCTGAGTGGCAACTGCCTAGCGGTGCAGGGATTCTTGGGGACTCACATCCAAGACTGCTTAACAAAAAGAAAATACGTAAGTAGAATGTGTTGCATATGACTGAAAATAGGAAGAGCCACAGATGTTCGGATTGACTTTTGTAGAGGACTGGGAGAATGTTGAGGGCCCATCTCAAAACCAGAGGGCGCCCAAAGTGGTAGGTGGTGCGGGGGTGCTGGCAAACAGGCCTAGACCTGGCAAAGCGGAGCTGTGACTTCCTGGATCTGTTGGGGTGGCATAGGGGCTCCCCAAGACTGCGGAGATGCACAGGCTGGAGCTCTTGTTCCTAGAGAAAAAGACAGGAACAGACCTGGGTGTGAAGGGCTGTATGGCTTCCTGCAAAACAGTAAAAGGAAAAATCATAAATCAGGTTGAAGGATTTCATCTGTGATTAATCACTGGGAAAAAAAAAGAAACATTCTCGAAAATAATTAGGCCCAGTTAAAGGACCCGGCTGAGCTGCAGACTCTGTATTTCATCTGTTAGTTATAAACGGAGCCACAGGGGCCCAAGGGGCTGGAGCTGGAGCAGAAGAAAAGCCGCCGTGTTTACATTTTCAGCTTTACTATTTGGCAAAAAAAAAAAAAAAAACCCTAACTCCCCAAGCACCTCCAGAAGGGATAACTCAAAGCCTGTAGATGCTGAGCACCTGTGTGTATTTCCCTCCCTGACTGACAGCCATGAGGACAGACACTGCTGAGACAGAGACAGGAGTGTCCCAGCCACCTCCCACCCACCCTCCTCTCGGGGCTGCATGACCCGGGCTGCCTCCCCCCACCCAGGTCCCTGCCTCCCCCGGCTCCTCTCCTGCCCAGCATGCTTCTCGTGCCTGTTGGCCTGGGCCCACGCAGTCATGTACACAGGTATTTAGGAGCTGGCCATGTACTGTGTGTTGGATTAAGCCACCCTCCACTTCTTAGTATTTCCTGGGTTCCTAGGCACGTGCCACTTTACATGATTCAATCAACTTAATTCCCACACAAGCCTAGGAGGGAGATTGTATTATCTGCAGCCTACAGATGAGAAATCGAGGGAAGCGCTTTAATAACTTCCTGTTGTCAAGGTCAGGCTTGTTCACCTCAGCTTTTAGAATCTCAGAACCTGAGGAAAACACAACAACCAGCCGTGCTCTTAGTGTCATTATTAGCCATAATTACTTCTCATAGTTAATGTAGCAAAGATAAGATGAATAGCTCTCTTAAGACCTGCACAGAATACCCAATGCAATTTCCCTGGAAGATTAGCCAGATAATCTGGAAGCAGTGACCAGCTGTACCAGACGATGACTCTCCATGCCCAGCGCCCTCCTCCACATGTCGTGGTATCACACAGGCTGCAACTTAGGAACTCCATTTCCCAGAGCTCCTTGCCAGCAAGGATTTGATTCTCTCTCAGTGGGAAATCTTGCTGTGAGACTTGGAGGATGAACAAGGAAGTGTCTGTGGGTGTCTAGGTGCTGTCCCGAGTGCCACCCATGGGGCTGCCAGCAGCTGAGACCTGGTCCAGCTCTCCGGGCTTCCTGGGCGGCGAGGAGCAGGAGCCTCAGTCTTGCTCTCACCCTTCCAAGGATTTTATAATCCCCTACCTCCTTGTGTTAAATTTATTTGCAGCCTGAAATACCTATGATGGCTTCTGTGTTCCTGTTTGACACATTATCTAACGTAATGTTCCATTAATAATAAAATTAAAGCAATTAGAAAACTAACCCAGGCACTGGGGCTATCACTCTGGGAAAGTACATGTCTGGCGTATGTATGGCCTTGGGCTTGATGTCCAGAGAGGTAGACAGACAGCAACACTTAGTATTCATTGATTACCTGCTGTCCTCCAAACACTGCTCTTTGATGTTGGAACAGAAACATAAATAAATGATCCTTTCTCTTAAAGAATTTATGCTATTATGATTCTAAAATATTCATTGAATAAATGACTAAACAATGAGAAAGAGAAACACTTTGTACAGATAGAATGATATAAGTTTAAACCAGAAAATAAGACACACGAGTTCATATTGTGTGTCTACAGTTACCTTATTATGTGACTTTGGACCGCCCTTGCAGAACCTCTTAACATATCATATTTAGTTTCAACCCGTGGAAGAAAAATGGATTATGGACTTGAACGAGCCAAGGTCAACCAATCCTTAGTGGTTATTGACACTGGGTGATATTGTCCAGCTGTGAAATGAGTTTTTAGAATACCAGAATTAGCACATTATGACAAGAAGCAAAATGTTCAGTTCCTGAACAGTAAAGCATTTAATAACTGAGGCCAGAAAAGATGGGATTTTTTTCTGTTTTAAAATCTTTCTTCAAATATCTAAGCATCTGTGGTTGCTGGCCTCCAACATGGCCTCCAAGATGATTGTCGCTTCCTGATGGTTATGCCTGTGCATAAGCCCCATAGAAGGCTGACCTAGGGGCCATGCTGGGTTTTGCTAAATGGCTGTGTATAACTCATGGCACTGTACTGTCCATTTTGCTGTCCCTTGCCTTACTCCATGGGGCTAGCCACGATGTTGTGAGAACTGTAGGAGGAGACTTGTGGTGAGGAGCTGAGGCCTCCTGCCCACAGATCTCACAGGGTGGCCTGGGCCCACACAGTCACGTACACAGGTATGGACCTTGGTGAAAGGGGCCCATCTGGGGCCTTCAGGTACCTGCGGCCTCACTGTGGGCCCTGAGCCAGCACCTCCCAGCTGAGCTGCTGCACATCCCTGACCCTGACCACGCCGTGGGGTGAGAGTCACTGTTCTGGGCTGCTGAGTTGTGCAATTGGAGTTACACACCAATAGATAACTGAAACAGGGTCCAAATATTCCGTTCACAGAATTGCCTCTAATCGCTCGCTCCCTCCGCTCCTGTAACACTCCATTCCTGGTGCCTCTCGCCTCCCTAACTGAACAAGACCTTCCTGCCAGGTCTTCCCTTCCAGTAAGTTTCACCACCACCCCTTTCTCATACCACAGTCACCCATCATGATCTGTACCTGCTATGTCGCGTCTTCCCAGAGGATGTATCTTCTGTTTCATTGCTTTTCTCTTGAATATCTCTTCCACTCTTATATTTCCTGTGCTCAGAGTGGCAGGTGAGATTGGAGAAAGAGCAAGTGGAGAAAGAGAAGGGCTGGCTGTAGCCAAGTTCGTCTCACGCGGACACCCTGGGCTACGGTAAGAACCGGAGATGGTGGTGCGTGTTGGTACCAGTACAATGGCGTGGTTCCCTCCTTTTCTTGTCCAGGGCCCACCTCACCTCCTTTCAGCCATATAGGTGACGTTCACCTTAACTCTTCACATCGTTCATTAGTACTTCTGTTCCCTCTGGTAGGAATGCCAGGTCTCTTTCTTAACTATGTAGTAAGCTCTTCTACTACAAAATTAGCTCAAGCTTCAAGAAAACCTTCTTAAAGTCCAAGAAAACCTAGACAGCTTTCTTTGTCCTCCCCACACCAAGAACATTTTCCCCTCTCCCACCACGTCCTCGGCTCTCTATGACTGGCATTATCCATTGCCCTAACAAGTTCTCTAGTTTCCCACTCCTTGCCAGCTTAGGAGGGCCTCCTAGGTAAGGAAAATGTTGTCATACTTGTAGCCGCTGCTGTAAGGAGAGAGAGAGGGGTGATGCAAAGTAGAGGGAGGGAGGGAGAGTGAGGGGAAGTGGGCAGTGCCCGGCTGATCCTCAGTGTCCTCTCACCCTGACTTCCTGCGCTCAGCCCTCTGAAAGAGGCTGATCCGGCCAGGCTGGAGAATCTGTGATGGGAGTCAGGGAAGGGGTGGCTGAGGCAGACCAGCCTGGAAAAGCCGGTCACGATGAGCTTGCTAAACGAGGAGGAGCCTGGGAGAGTGGGGTTTCCAGGGCCAGGAGGGGTGACTGTGAGCCCCCCAGGCTGGGGAGCAGATGGCGGGTGATGTCACCCTGGCCCTCTCGATCACCCCGGTCAAGGTGGGTTGACCATGAAGGCCTGTCCATGGCCTGCTGCCAGCCGTCCTTGAAGCCCCGCACTCTGAGGACCTGCCTCCCTGCAGGACAGACCCTTGTCCTCCACGGGTGCCGACCCCCATCTCCAGCCTACTTCCCGAATCACTTCTTCCCTCATATCTACGTTGAACTTGGACAATCATATTAGCACATTCCGCTCACACATTTGTCTCTCCTGCTGTCTCAAGGGCAAGAACTGTACCCTGCTGAGCCTGATACCCGGCCCTAAGTTCGCTCTGGCCAAGACATCTGCCAGGCGCTGTGGTCCATGGTCTGTGGTGAAGGTGGGCAGGGTGTGGCGGATTCATTCCCTCGCTGCAGCAGCTGCGGCAGGTTCTCCATTGCCTCTCCTGGAGTCCTTGGCCCTGCCTTCGGAATCTTAGCTGCAGCCGCCTCTGGCTATCCTGAGGTTACGTGAGTTCTAGGTTGGGAAGGATGGCACAGTGCCTGGCACCTAGTAAAATCTTCATTAAAAGCTGGGTGTCCTCGCAGGGTGAAGGAGGAAAACCAAGCCTGAGTACTCTAGAGTCAGCCCCACCTGTAGACCAACTGTCCCAAATCAATCAGAGCAGCAGCTGGAGGTGGACACTTCCGGTGAGCTCATCTCCATGCCTGCGGCCCAGCACACAGGGGGGAGTGGCCTCCAGACACCGGATGCAGGAAGCTGCCGCTCTGCAGTGAGGGTGATGCTGTTATTTAGCTCCGAGGGCTGCAGCCACGCCTTGACGGCTTCAAACAGGCTGTCCATGGGGCTGTGGCCCACAGGCTCAGAGGACCCTTCTCTCCCTCTTCCAGCTTCTTGGGGGAGCCAGGGGATCTTTGTCATCCCTTCAAAATGAAGCGCCCTGCTCAAGCAAAGCCAAGAGGACTTGGGACCAGATGCTGTTGCCACGGGAAACAGAAAGCAAACCTGCCCCCACTGCGTTCTCTCACTCTCCAAACCCAAACCGTACCCCAGAAATCAAAGCTGGGGTCCAGGCTGTGACAGAAGCTGGCAGAGCAGAGGACCCAGGGGACTTCCGCTTCCTTCCAGGATGGTTCTGACTAAAGAGCTGGTTGTGGGTGGAGAGATGTGCTTTCGGAACCCTGAGAACTTGGGGTGTCCGTGAGGGGCCGCAAGTGTAGACAAGCAATTGAGGGATGGTGTAGGAACCCGAGAAGCCGGAGCTGCCCAGCCGAGTCAGCTCCCCTCTGGCTCTCTGCATTTGGAGGCAGACAGATCAGAGTTCCTTCTTGGGACATTCTGGCCTCACCAGGATTTGGCTTGATCCCTGTCTGCCACACGTGAGCCGTTTCTCCTCTGCCAGGTACTCTGCATACCACACTGCCGTGCAGCCGACCAACCATGGACTGAACCTCCACTAACTGTGAGGCACAATAAACCTCTCCCCCCTTGAAACTGTGGGTGTCAGGTGTTGTGTCTTCTGAGCTAAGAAAAGCTCAGAAGGTTAACTTCTAATGCTGTCAACACACTGACAAAACATGGGTGACTGAAACGTGTGGACGCGCCTCAGAAGTACAAGTGGCCAGTGAATGCATGAAGAAATCCTCAGCGTCACTGGCCACCAGAGAAATGCAAATCAAAGCAACACTGAGATTCCATCTGATTCTGGAGAGAACGGCTGTTAGCAGGACACCAGTAATAATACACGCTGTACGGGCTACAAATTATACATGCTGTTAAGGCACTGCAGATGAAAGTGTAAACTAGTGCAACCACTATGGAAGTCAGTGTAAAGATTTCTCGGGAAGGTCAAGATAGATCTTCCATCCGACCCAGCTCTTTGCCTTCTGGACGTCTTCCCCAAAGAGGCAGAAGTGTCCTATTCAGTGGCCCGTGCACACCCGTGTTTACAGCAGCACTGTTCATAATAACTAAATCTTGGAGTGGACCATGTGTCCATCAACAGACAAATGGATAAAGAAAATGCAGCATTTACACACAATGGATTGCTCCTCAGCCATAATGAAAGATAAGCTTGAGTCAGCTGTAGGAAACCGATGCACCTTGAAGCCATATGCTGAGTGGAATAAATCAGGCACAGAAAGTTAAATATCACGTAGTTTCTCTTATATGAGGATCTGAAAGTATGAATCATTAAGGAGCAAAATAAAAGTGCAATAATAAGAAACGGGAAGATAGATCTTTTGCAAAAAATGGGAGGGGGTTTGTGGGAGAAAGAAGTAAAAGTGGGCCAGGGATTTAGCTTAGTGGTTCTGGCGCATGCCTTGAAAGCACAAGGGCCCAGGTTCGATCCCTGGTAACCACATACCACAATGTCAGCCTTGGTGACTCACAATCCACCAGCAATCAGAACTACATACCACAGTGCCAGACATGGCTCATGCCTGTAAGCCCAGCATTCAGGAGGCAGAGGCAGGAGGATTGCTGTGATGTGAGTTGGAGGCTGAGCTCAGGGCCAGCCTGAACCACAAAGCGAGACCTTGTCTCAAAAAAAAGTAAAAGAATGAGGATGTGCTATATCCATGGGCCAGACCGCTCTGATGGATGTGGTCATTATACACACTATGAAAAATAAAAGGTTTGCATATTGGCTTTCCGCTGCCGTCACCAGTGCCTGGCTAGGACAGGCTCGTTCTGACCACCGCGGCTGCCTGCACTGGAGCCCTGGATGGCAGACTGGCCCTGGGTACAGCACACAGCCCTGGCCAGCTTCTGAGCACAGGCAGGAGCCCCAGGCGGCAGCAGAGGTGCTCACTGTGCTGCCAAGGGGGCGAAAGCGTCGCCATCCTGACTGCCGGACCCGTCTCGCCTGCTTCCTTGCTGCTTGGCCTCAGCCTGCCAGGCCCGGGTACCAGCCACAGCACCTGCGGGGTTCAGTCAGCTCTCCAGTCCACCCACATCCGGACCCCGGCTGGGCTCTGGCCAGGCCAGGGAACACCGTGGCTGCCAGATACCAACAGCACACTCCTTGAAGACTGGAGAGGGCCTTCTCCACACAGCCTGCTCTGGGGAGGAAAGACTCAGCAACCTGGCCACCATGGCTGCTGAGCAATACCCCGGGCTCTGTGATTCCTTAGAGGAAAGCTCACCAATACCTGCAATGCTGAAAGCATTAGCCCGCTTATTTATTAGCCGAGTGCCCTGATCGGAACGGGGGAGAGCAGAACTCTGGTGTACACGATGACGCTGAGGGCGGCCTGCCCTCTCCCTCCATCCCTGCCTGCTGCTCGCAAGCACTCATAGCTCACACTCTGAAACCCGCTGTCCCAGCCGCGCTTGGGTGGCAGCTTATTAGAGTACAAGGGATGGGAGGGAGTGAAACTCATGCCATTTTCCCCGAGTGGCAGCCTCATTCCCCTAAACACAAAGCCAGAGCCAGTCAGTGGTTTCCAGAATGTTCTCTGGATAGAGGCTGAAGTGCGGACTTGCGCCACCTGACCTGCCCCTCTCAGTGACTGCGCCGCTTCCATCGGCTTCAGGCTTTGCCTCCCACCTCCTCCGGGAGCCGACGTCCTGGGACAGCGCTCAGACCTTTGCTGAGCTTTGACCTGCTTTTCTCCGGTTGGCACTGAACTTTCCAGTACGGCCAAGGCCCCCAGCGAGCTGCCACAGAGCCAACAGGGGCCTGGTGTGTGGCTCCGAGGCGGTGCGCTGGCCTGGCTCCCCAGTCAAGCGGGGCTTCCGAGAAGCTGAGAAGGGGGCCTGGCCAGGAGGAACAGCAAGCTGCCAGCCCTTCCTGTACCACCTGTACCACATGCCACCCATGCCCCCCCTGCCCCCCCAGGGGCCTGCCGGAAGGCCACCTGCCCAGGTTGGCACTTTCAGCCCTAGAGCTCTGCCTTCCCAGCTTCCCACTCCTTCCTCTCTCCTCACCTCGGAGCTGTGTGAGATCGGGTTCTGGAGAGTAAGAACCAAAGAGACGACTCTCTTCCTCGTCTTCCCGATCGCACTGAACAAGCACTGTGAGAGTTCTGGTCTCCAGCTCATGCTCTGGCTCTGGCTAAAATCACACAGCATGGACTGCACGGCAGGAGAGCTTGTCCTAGCTCCCAACAGAGAAGCTGCGTCCAAGCAAAATGCCAACTATCACCATTATACAAAGCTGCTCTGTACACACCATCCAGCTTGGATTAGCGTGGGAGTTAAAAGGTTTTGACGCTAGACTGGAATTAATATTTCTTAGGCGCTCATTCTGAGTCAGACACCAAATTTCTGCTCTCAGTGTTTAAGAGATACTGAGGCTGTCCCAAAAAGCAGATACTATTTTTCATCCCCCTCCACGGTGGAGGAAATCAAGGCTTAGAAAGGATAAAAAACTTCTATCAAGTCCGTGGCTGGTAAGACTCAAAGTGAAATATTAAGCCCAGGTCACCCTAATCCTGAACCAAGTCTCCAGATGTGACTCCTGCCCAGGAACTCTTGCCGCGAGCGGAGAGTGGGACCGAGTCTCCCAGGACATTCTAGCCACCACCCCCCGTGCCAGAGTCACACCCTCGCCATGAGCACTCGGGCCGGGAGGGTCTGCGTGCTCTCTGCCAGGCAGACAGGTGGACAGACTCACCGGATGGAAGTTTCTTTTGGTTTATTCTTGGGAGAGAGAGCATGGGAAGCCAATCTCTCTTTCCCTTTCTCTCCTCTCTCTACCTCTGTGTCTCGGTATCTCCATCTCTGTCTCTTCCCCTGGCTGTCTCTCCCTCTCTCCCTCTCTCTCTCTCTCTCTGTCTGTCTGTCTCTCTGTCTCTCTGTCTCTCTCTCTCTCTCTCTCTCTCTCTGTCTCTTACTAAGAACAAGAAAGCACGTGCCCTGGACTGCTGGTGACAGCCATATTCTGAGGATGGAGGAAACTGGTTTAGGGTTGAAGCGGACGCCATGGCCTCTCAGCAGGGAGCAGGAGGGTTCTGCCCTTGCCAAGGCCACTCACCCTCTCGGTCAGCAACCCTACACCTCCCACCTCGGCGCTTCTGCATGTGCTACAGCTGCTGCAGCCACGTGCAGCTGCACCTTCTCTTACCCGACATCAACTCCAGCCTCACTCGGCCCCACCCTTGTCTCTCAGGACTGCTGCGCATTTGGGTTGGTACCCTTCATGCCAAGACAATGTGGAAGTTAAAATCTCTAGCTCTGGAGTCTGAGTTTCGTTTTTTTTGTTTTTTTTTTGGTTTTTTTTGTTTTTTTTTTTTTGAGACAGGGTCTCGCTTTGTGGTTCAGGCTGGCCCTGAGCTCAGCCTCCAACTCACATCACAGCAATCCTCCTGCCTCTGCCTCCCGAGTGCTGGGATGACAGGCGTGAGCCACCACGCCCGGCACTGTGGTATGCGGTACTGGTTGCTGCTGGGTGTGGGTCTCCACGCCCAGTATTGTTATGTGGTTACCGGGGAATCGAACCCGGGTCCTTGCGCTTGCAAGACAGGCGCCAGAACCACTGAGCTAACTCCCCGGCCCTGGAGTCTGAGTTTCAATCCATGTCTCCTACTGATCAGCCAGGGAGATGTGGACCATCTCCATTTTCTCATTTATGAAACGGACGTGATATGCTACCCTGGGAGGACTGCGATGAGGACCGAAGAGATCATTAGAAGTAGAGGGTCTCTATCAGGTCTGTTCTATCTCCCAGAATGCTTTGCAGCCCAAAGATGGATAATAGCTCAGGGACCCTGTAATCTACCATCTGAATCAGAGCACTTTTGTGTGGATAAATGCTAAGCTGGAACACAGGACACTGTGACCCAGAGAGATCCTGGAGGTACCAAGAACAGATCCAGAGACCAGTTTTCCAGAGAGGCTCATCAACCTGAGCTGCAATGATCACACGCATCTCAGCTTCCTGAGGCCCCAGAAGGCGGGCGCTGTGGTCCAGCGTGAGGGGTCTTTACAAGGAGACTGTTTTTAGAAGTGCTAGATGGCAACATACAGCTAATGTCTAGAGTATTTCCTCTCTGGGTTTACAACAATGGAAACTTTTTACAAGCTCTTCACAGACAGCACTCTCTTTCCCTAATCCCATATCTGTAACGCATTTCAGAGCGTGGGAGGACAGCTTTCACGGAGCCATCGTAGTGCAGTTCCACCAGACGATCATGACTAGGAATGGTGACTCTCTGTGTCTTCATTCTGTGCCAAAGGAAATTTCAGAAAATGAGTTCAAGCTGCTACCTCCTCAGCAGAGTGACAGTGTCCAAGGGCCCTGGGAGCTCGTGTGACCTTAGGAACACACCACAGCGAAGCATGCCTGCTCTTTTCCAACATGTTTCTCCGGCTCAGCAGGGGATTTCCAGCCTCAGTCCTGGAGGCTCTTCTTGCTGTTGTGAAATCAGCAGGAATCTAGCTGGGGGAGGGTCTGAGTAGGTCCCTGCTGTGCTGCACGGTGGCCTCCCCACACCTGCCACACACTGTGCATGTCCACACACACACAACATACAAATGACTCATTATCCTTCTTTATGGCAAAATAGTACTTCATTGTAAGTGCACATTTTCTTTAGCCATCATCAGTTGGTGGATGTGTGGACCTCTTCCAAGACACAGCTATTAAGAAATGTCTGCTGTGAACTTGGCTATCCACACATCTCCATGGATATTTTCCCTAGAGAGAGTGTCAGCATCAAGAAATAAAATAATGGGCCGGGGATTGAGCTCAGTGGTTCTGACGCCTGTCTTGCAAGCGCAAGGGCCCGGGTTCAATCCCCAGTAACCACATATCATACTGGGTGTGGAGACTCACACCCAGCAGCAACCAGTACCACATACCACAGTGCCGGGCATGGTGGCTCATGCCTGTAATCCCAGCACTCGGGAGGCAGAGGCAGGAGGATTGCTGTGATGTGAGCTGGAGGCTGAGCTCAGGGCCAGCCTGAACTACAAAGCTGAACTACTCTGACTCAAAAAAAGAAAAAGAAAAGAAAAGAATTGCCAAAGCTGGCAAGGCTGCAGGGGGAAAGGAATCCTTCTACACTGCTGGTGGGAGTGTGGACTACTAACACCACTATGGAAATGAGAGTGGAGATTCCTCAAAAAATTAAAAGGAGAAATCCCACCTGACCCACCATACCACCCTCTCCAGTATCTTCCTGAATATTTCAAGATATCGTATTACAGAGACTCGTGTTCAGTTTTAAACCTCTGTCTATTGCACACATGACCAGCATTAGAAAATAGAAGGGTACGCATAGCAATCTAATTTCAGTTTGGAGAGCAGGGAGTTAAAGGAAGACAAGAATCCCCCTGCCGCATCCCCAGGGTGGGTCCTGCTGTCCCTTCTCACTGGGACTCAGGTGCACAGAAGGGCAACTAGTCACAGAAACTGCCTGACACCTGCTGCTGGCTCATTCATAGACCACTTCAGTTTCTCCCAGGGCCCTTCCTTCCTGGCCGCCCTCGCCCTCAGCCACTCCCGCCCTCAGTGCAGTGGCCCCAGGGCCTCCCCCTCCTGACCCAGCCTGGTCCCCTGCAGACTGACTTCCTGCTGGCTGGGGTGTGGAGAAACAGGGCGCCCCTAGGGCTGCTGACCCCCACCCGACAAGCTTTGAAGTGAAAAACAACGAAGCCGTGACCTCCGGCCTCCTCCCTGTGGAGACCCAGGCCCAGGCCTCAGCGGTGGTGACTCTAAGCTTCACAAGCACCCGTGAAATTCTTCACTGTGGGGGCCTAGGGGCCCTAGGGACAGGAGGACAGCGCACCTCCATCATTGCCCTCTGTCTCTGCAGGCTCCTAGGCTCCCCCGAGGAGGCCTGGGGCCCACACGGCTGCCAGGACATGACCTCTACCCATCCCCAGCCTCAGTTTCTCCGACAGAGCCTCGACAGTGTCGTAGGGCCTCACCGAAGAGATGAGTCCATATGAATAAACGAACTATTGCAGTGGGAAGGGGGACCTCCTCGCACTGTGTATGTCACTCAGCACCGGAAGCTCCTCACCGAGGAGCCGCCCTCTTCCTCCTCATCCCCCTTGCTTCCTGCTTCCCTCTCTCTCTTTTCTCTTCATTTCTTTTATTTCCTGCTTTTGAGCATCTACCTATTTCTAGCAGATGGAGTGTCTGCCCCAGAAACTATATGGGGAGCAGAGAGCAAAACTTCTCAAAGCCAGGACTCCCCAGCGGCGGATGGCTGAGGCACCTTCCTTGGAACGCAGTTTGGGGATGGGAAGGGCTTGCCTGGACCCCTGGGGCTGCTGGCTGAGCCCTGGGAAGCTGAGCTGTCCCCACCACCCACCTCCGCACACCTGGCGATGCCACCGAGCCAGCCGGTCCGCGGTCAGCGCCGCCCCTCTCCGGTGAGTTCGCTGTTGGTTCATAGTGTCGCTTCTCTCGGCAGTCATCTCGGAGCTTCTCCAGCGGGAAAGTTTGTCTTTCTCACCTGTGTACTAGTGTCGGCACACAGAGGGCCTATTCTCCTGTGGAATACAGTTGTGCATCTATTTAGTGTTCACCGTATGCAATGTCTGCCACCCAACGATGAAGGAGAAGGGACTCAAAACTGGACGGACTTGCAGCAGCCTCCCGAGGAAACGGTGAACAGCACAACTGGCTGCTGTCCCCTCCGGTGGTGACCACTGGGCTTTAATCAGCACCCGCCAGCACTTTGTCCTCACAATGCAGTCGGTGAGGAAGGAAAACCATCTTTATGATCAGATCGAGAAAGCGCGTCCTATGAGTTGATGACTCTGCCGTTGTCACTATGCCGATGAGCCCAACAAGAGTACAGTTTGCCAAGGGAGCTGGTGTTTGACTGCTGCTGCTGCTGCTGAGAGAAACAACTTTGCCCAAGGAAGGAAGGTTAGACCGAAGTCAGGTTTACATCTTCCTCCTGGTAGCGTCTCTCAAGCTCAGGGCTGAGATCTCCTTGAAATCTGTATGTACTTTCTCTCCTCTCCCCCACCTCCCCCTCCAGCGTCGTCACTCTGAACATAACCAGAAGCCCCCATCCTTTCGGAAGCCTGCGGGGCTCCTGTGTCTCTCCCGCTTCGCCTTTAAGATTTCAGGGGCCTCTTAGCTGTTGTCAGCTCCGAGAGGGAGAAAACTCAGCGTGATGCTGTGTTGAGCCCTTCGGGTCCAAACAAGCTGTCATTACACACTGATCTCCACGGGGGACAAAGAACTGTCCCGATCTGTGACACTGCCCAGAGAGCTTGCTTCAAAGGGACGCAGACAGGTAACAGCAGCTGTCTCCTACCTCTGCAAAAGTAACCAGGCACCCGAAGGCCTGGCATCTTCCCAGACAAAGAACTTGGAACAGAAAAAGCTATGAAGGTTTCAGACACGCAGATCAGGACTGACAGCCGAGGATGCCAGCGGAAGGCGGGCAGGCTGAGTGAGCCTCGGTCAGGGAGACTGGCTAAGACTGGCAGTGCAGCTGCTCTCCATCACCAGCGGTGACGCCCACTCCCTGCACCCGGCCTGGTTCCCAGTGCTTCAGTCACAGCCCTCGATTGGATTGCTCTGGGAACACACAGCTCGGGTCTGATGCAAGGGCTGTCACGCGCCGGCTGCCCCCGTGCCCCTCCTGAGCTCCCTGTTTTGTTACAATCTCAGCTGCTACCTTGGCCCAACCTGGCGGCCGACCTGGGTCTCACACTATCTCCGGAGCCATTTCATCGGCCAGAGTCAATTTTCTCACTTACAAATGAGTGTAACAGTGCACTCCTTGCAGGGCCATTTTGAGAAATCTTAGCTTTACGTTTGTTTTTGGTTTTTGAACCAAGGCCTCACTAAGTAGTCCAGGCTAACCTTGAACTCACTAAGCCACCCAGGCTGGCTTCCAACTCACAGTGATCTTCCTGCCTCAGCCTCCCAGAGTGCTGGGATGACAGGTGTGCACCACCAAGCCCTGTGTCGTAGTTTTAACTTTACCTCGGGCAGGGACTCAAACAAGGATGGCTTCCATCTCATCACTGTATCCTCCCTTAAAACAAAAGGGAAACAACACACATTCGCCTATTTCCTTCGCACAGAAACATATAAACTGTTAGAATAAACAAATTTAGCAAGGTTGCAAGGTCAAGGTCAATACACAGAAACCAGCTGCGTCCTTCTACACAGACAGTGAGCAACCTAAGAAGGAAATTAAGAAAACAATTCCGTTCACAATACCATGAAAAGAATAAAATACTTGGAAAAAAATTTAAGAAAAGACTCACATCAAAAACTACAAAATGCTACTAGAAGAAATTAAAGAAGACACTGACAGAGGAAGGACAGCTCTGCCCAGGGCTTGGAAACGTGTGTTGTTACCAGGTTCGCTGGACTCAAGAGGAGTCACAGACGTCACAGCTCTACCAAATGCCAGGGACGTTATTTGAAGAAATAGGAAAATCTGTTTTAAAATTCGTGTGGAACCTCAGGAGACTCCCAGTGGACCCAACAGTCATGAAAGAGAAAACTGCCAGAAGTCTCACTTGCTGATTTCAAATTGGAAAGAAGTGAGATCCCAGAAATGAATCTGCACACGAATGGTCAAACGATTTCCTGGCAGATGCTGAGTGGGGGCATCGTGAGGGTCTCAGCAGGAGATGCTGGAAAAACATGACACTTTTTTTTTTTTTTTTTTGAGACAGGGTCTCACTTTGTAGTTCAGGCTGGCCCTGAGCTCAGCCTCAAACTCACATCACAGCAATCCTCCTGCCTCTGCCTCCCGAGTGCTGGGATGACAGGCATGAGCCACCACGCCCGGCACTGTGGTATGTGGTACTGGTTGCTGCTGGGGTGAGTCTCCACTCCCAGTATTGTATGTGGTTACCAGGGATCGAACCTGGGCCCTTGAGCTTGCAAGACAGGCGCTGGAACCACTGAGCTATATCCCCAGCCCAACACTCATATTCTTTTAAAACATTGTATTTGGGGGCTGGGATTTAGCTCAGTGGTTCCGGCACCTACCTTGCAAGTGCAAGGTCCGGGGTTCGATCCCCAGTAGCCACATACAACAATGTCGGGCCTGGAGGCTCACGCCTGTAATCCCAGGACTCTGAAGGCAAAGGCAGGAGGATTGCTGAGTTCGAGGCTGAGTACGGGACCAGCCTGAACTACAAAGCGAGACCCTGTCTCAAAAAACAAAAACTGTGTTCTTGGGTCTAAAAATACAGCAAAGAGTGAAAACAGCATGCAGAAGAGGAGAGAGCGCTGGTCTGACCGGGTGTTAATATTCAGAATGTGCAAAGAGCTCCTCCGACTCTGTAAAGCTGAGCCTGTGACCTGACTGAGAGGCTGAGTCTTTCGCAGAGCTTTCTCCATAGGTGACGGGCAGCTGGCTGAGCGCACAGGGAAGACAGCCTGGCACCGGCCATCAGGGCCACGCCACGCAGAACATGGGGAGGCGGCCTCCCAAGGCGGTTGTCAGAAACAGCAAACAAACAACAGAAAATAACAAGCACTGGGTAGCTGTGCAGAAAACGGAGCCTCGAAGAGATGCTGCTGACTAAAACAGCCCAGTCACAAAAGCATGAGCCCCGAGGACCCCACTCCCTCGAGCTGCCTGGAGTCCCACCGTGGCCACATTCCCAGCGACAGAAGCAGAGGTAGCTGCCAGGGGCTGAGCACAGAGGACAGCAGGAGGGAGGCTGAAAGGACCCCAGAGGGCTGGTGCTGTGGCCCCCAACGCTGTGAATGTCCTTGCTGCCACTAACGGTAAATTTAAAATGCTTCAGGCAGAAAACTTCCTGTTATCTATATTTTACCAGAGAGAGAGAGAGAGCTACTCTGCTATCTGAAGGAAAAACCTACCGAATCTGTGATGTTCTTGGGTAAAGACCAAATCTGAGAGTAACAGGAAGCTTGGATTTTATCTGGGACGGTTTCTGCAGCTGAATCTGTCCCGCACAGCTTCCGGTGTGGCTCGGCAGGGGTGGCTCGGCTGAGTCCAGGCAGCCGGAGTCCACCCTCAGTCAGGACTCCCAAGAGACCACTGCAAAATCTCACCCTCAGGATGCGGGAGAACCGTCCTTGGAACCAGAAATCTTAGGAAGTGTCCCTGTTTTCATGGTTTTAAAGTAAGAGGCTACCCAGGCAATGTGAGGTATACACGGAAAAGCTCCCCGGGGCGTGGGTAGCGCGAGGCACACCCAGCAGCTGCTCACACACGAAGCAGCCCTGACCCCACAGGTAGCAGCCAGCGGGGTGTGCGTTGGCTTGGTGAGGCCTCCGGCGTCTCCACACAGCTCCGCACCCTCTCGAGCAAGGCCGGGAGGAAGAACGCCATTTCATGTGTTGATAGCGAGGCTAAGGACTGCCACAGGGACCTGGCGCATTCAGAGACACTCGAACCGGGACATCTTTCTCCTGTTCTGCATCGGAAGCCGGCAGAATAGAAAGGCATTTCTCAGCTCTCAGAGTCTCACCCGAGGCACAGGGTGACTTTCGAAAGCTGCTCAAGTGATTAGTGTGCAGTGGCGATTCTGAGCCACGGGGCTCGCACCAGGGCGAGGGACTGTCTGCTCCATGCCCTTTGGCAAAGGTTCCTGGTCTGCGGTGTCGGCACAGCCGGTGTCTCCTCAGCAACTTTCATTTCATAAGTAGCCACACCTGAGGGACATGCCAAGCACACGTGACAGCTCTGTGAACGTCACACGTGGCTGGGGGGGGAATCCTCTCTTGTCACGTCAGGCTACACAGTCCACATGTCATCTGCTTTTGGGTGGGGGCAGCTTTCAACCTCTGACAAACCTTAGTAGAGGTAACAGACATCTGTGTAGACGGGGTGCCCCCTGTGGGTTCCCTCTGTGCCCTCCATTCAAGGCATGTCTTATCTCCCTGCCTATGTGTCCATTGCAGCCACCATCTTGTTTATCTTGGGCCCAGAGTCTCCGGTATGTGAAATCATCCACCGTGCAAGTGAAGGTCTAGGGCCCAGTGAAGTCCAGATTGAAGATGGCGATGGAGGTGGCCAAGGGAGCGAGGCAGTGAGGGTGAGGAGAGATTTTAACAATGGACAGTCTTCAGAAAACTAAACGACAATGTGGATATTCTAGTAATAAAAGGTACAATCAACTCGTCACAAGAAATCTGCATAAATTCACATCAGTTGTAATGTCCCCCTAATTCCTGCAGTCGTTTTCTTCAAAAATGACAAACAGAATGTCATCAGCTCCAGTGACTGTACGATGTGTCAGGAGGGCGCCACCTGCACACTTCACCAGCTGCAAGAGGGTGCTGGTCACAGGTGTTCAACTCAATACCGGGCCTCTGCAACCTGCCTCCAAGAGATTAAACTCTGCCACAAAGAGCTTCTGCGGGAGTCCCACACTCCCAAGGGTCAATAACACAGACAACATCTGTGTAACACAGCCAACGCAAGTGTGCATTCATATTTTTCCCACCACTTTGAGTCGTCGGGCTTTGTTTTATTTGCATTTATGCAGCCAGCTCTCTGAACCACTCCCAGACACATTGTTGATGCTGACATTTTCCCATGTTCTTCTTTTCTGTTATTTTTCCAGCCTTATCTAGTCGCTTGTCACCTTCCCAGGTTCCCTTTTGTGTCCTTGTATGTGATAATGACATTTAATTTAGAAAATTTCAAGTAGAGGGCCGGGGATATACCTCAGTGGTTCTGGCGCGTGTCTTGCAAGCGCAAGGGCCCGGGTTTGATCCCTGGTAACCACATACCATACTGGGTGTGGGGACTCACCCCAGCAGCAACCAGTACCACATACCACAGTGCCGGGTGTGGTGGCTCACGCCTGTAACCCTAGCACTTGGGAGGCAGAGGCAGGAGGATTGCTGTGATATGAGTTTGAGGCTGAGCTCAGGGCCAGCCTGAACTACAAAAAAAAGGCAAGACCTTGTCGCAAAAAACCTAAAAAAAAAAAAATAAAATAAAGAGAGAGAGATGGAGGGAAGACAGAGGAGCGGGAAATAAAGGAATAAAAAAAGAATTAAGGTTTTTTTCTTAAAGATATGTTCTGTACATGTACCAGCTCTCCGCAAGGAATGTAATCATTTTGTACTGCAACATAGACTAAAAATACAAAATGGAAAAGTTACAGAAATACATTTTATTGCCTGCTTTTATTTTAGTTTCCCAATGTCTTCTATTTCAGAATGAGAATCTTTAAATTATTCTTTAATTCAGTTTTTAACAAATAATATTTGAAGATCATTGTTTAAAACAGAATTCTGTCTGTGACGATCATTTACTAATAAAGGGAGATACGAATTTATTTTCTTTAGGACAAGAAAAACAAGAGCTATTCTTTCACAACAGAGTTAATCTTCTCCAGTTTTCTGCAGCAAAATTAAAATGTTTGGGGTCAAAGAAACCCAGTGGACCAGGTTCCAGGGTCTTTGTTACCTACAGGGCGATGCCAATTTTGAAGGTCGGTTTCTTTCCTGCTCCTTCTAACCCTTTGCGTTGGCACAAAGGCACCTTCAAAGAGTAGGGAGATGAGACTGACATAAAGCTCAGCAGTGGCTGTGTGAGGCCATGAAATCAAAGAACCCCAGGATTAGGAGTAGTTCACGGAGCACTTCTTGGAGGTCAGCACATCGGACGGGTGTGGTCGCTCCTAACCTCAGCAACGGCAGACGTTCAGCATCGACCGAGCCTGAAAGTACCCCCAGCAGCCATTCCCGAGGGATCAGACTCCAGTCTAACCCTTCCCCATTTTGAGGGGAGAGAAATGTGGGAGATCCGGGGTGGTGAGACCAGACCTCCCTCCCGAAGAGGAGGGCTGTGAGCAGGTGGGGTTTCCAGCAGGGCCGGCTAAGCGTGGGGAGTCTTCAGTGGACCTCACCTTACCTCAGAATTCAGTGCTTGGCAGACGTCACGGCTCCGGGACTGAGTCAAAGACGGGAGAGTCCTTCACTTCGCTTGGCAAAGGGCGGCTGTTGGCAGGCCTGCAGGCACTCCGTACCAGTTGGTACACAGCCTTTGCGTTTGCCAACATGCTCATATCTGAATCTCAAGGGAGGAACAATGACTCTATAGACTCCATTGGTCCCTGTGGTTTGGGGGAAATTTCGCTTTCACTCAGGTCACAAGGACTAGAAACTGCTTACTACACAGCCAGGTGAGAGCATTTTGTTATTTTTGTGGCAGTGTTGCTGTGGGCTGGACATGTAAGCATACTGCAGTCATCCCTGCATACCCTTACTTCCCTTGGACACATAACACTCAGAGAAGTTAGGACTCCAGCCTAGGATCCTACCATGGCAAAATCCAAGCTGAGCTAGGACCACGGTCTGC
Organism: Petromus typicus; assembly: GCA_004026965.1. Classification (NCBI taxonomy): domain Eukaryota; kingdom Metazoa; phylum Chordata; class Mammalia; order Rodentia; family Petromuridae; genus Petromus; species Petromus typicus. Next base: position 123,033 of record PVIR01000894.1, on the reverse strand, counting down.
TGGAAACCACATTCCCAGGCTCAAGGTTCCTCCCCAGCAAGTCACGACCATCCAGTGTTAGGGAGATGGCTTCATACTACCACAAAGAAGCAGCAGAGGACGTATGTGGCGGGCAGGCTCTGGCTTGTGATTCCCTCATTTCAGTATGTGCTAAGAGCTCCTTGGTGGTGGTATAGAGTCGTTTCTAACCCCAGCCTTTCATCTGGGAAAAAAGACACTGGGAGCCCTGCTGGAAAGGGTATGTGAAGGGGGTGGTTTCCTGGGGTCCTTTCAGGGTGCTCAGCCCCCCAGGCACTCAGAAGCTAGGTGGCCACACTCCGAAGCACGCAGACTGCTGTTTCCGCTGGGTGGTGCCTTCCAAATGGTGCTGGTTTCACCAGCACGTGGACGTAATGCTGGGGTCCAGGAGGCCTGCACTCAGATTTCCGAGGAAGGCCTGAGAGGCCAGACGGTGGACCTCTGAGAGGGCCGTGTGTGCGGCCGTGAGGTGAAGCCAAGGTGCACCGGAGACCCAGGAAGTCATAAATGCCAGGAGTGAGGAACATCTGAGGAAGAGCGCAGGCAGCGAGCAGAGGCAGCCCAAGAGAGCCCGCGAGCCCTGGACCCGCCAAGCCCACCACCGATCCCAGTGCTAGACCCAGAGCTACAGAATTTAGCGTTTGCACTGCTACCTTGGCCTGGCCTCTGTCTGACCATTATCCCCCACTCCTTCTAGGGATGGGAACGCTACCCTTTGCCACTGTATGTGAGCATGATTCAATATTCCTTTTTATTTTTACGGGGCTCACAGCTAAGTGTTTGCCTTGAGTCTCAGGAAAGACTTTGGATTTCTGCCGTGCTGAAGCTGTGGAGACCGGCTGACTCTGAGAGACAGGCTAAATGCAATTTGCATAATGAAATGGACATAAACCTTTGGGGGCCAGGATTGGAGTGTCTTAGATCTAAAATGTCACCCAAAAGTCTCATGTTCAGAGGGTCCTGGTTGGAGGGGCATCTCACTGAGGTGGACCAGGAAGGCTGTATTCTCGTCCCTGTCTCTCTTCTCTCTCTGCTCCCTGGCTGCGGGGGCTGAGCTGCTGTCCTCTACCATGCCTGTCCATTGGGTTGTTCTGCCAGGGAGCCATCAACCACAGACTGAATCCACCAAACAATGAAGCAAACTAAGCCTCTTGCCCCCTAAATCGCGCGTGTTGAGTATTTTGTCTTGGTGACAAGAAAGCTAAGAAGTATTAAAATTATAATTTCGTGATGTTGTCAGAAGGTCAATTTAGAAAAATAAAAAGTTGGATTACTGTTCACTTCATAGCTTCAATAACCTCAGAAATCACAGAGCTGGCCCCTCAGAAAAGTTAAAAGGCAACCACAGACAAATTGATACCCTTAATCTTTTGGTAGTCTGGGGCCTAAAAAAAGTGAAGGAAGCATCAGTGAATTTTCCTAGTCAGATGAACAAAACAGCTCAGTCCCAATCAAACAAGAGCCTTGTCCTTAGGAAGTGAGTAGAGTGGTCTGAAGACATTCCAGTCACCGCCATCTTTCCACGTTCCCACAGGTCAGTTCCAATGCACTTTGATCCGGCGTTGTCCTTCAAGTAGAAGGATCTGGGGTTATTCTTTCCCATCTGGATCAACCCTTGTAAATCCTCTTGAGAACACAGGTATCCCAAGTCAAGGAGGTACCCTTAGATGTTTCACGTCAAACATGTTGAGACTCAATGACAGCTGTTTCCGGAGGCCCAGTGGGGACAGCATAACGGTACTTCCGTCAAATACCCATTGCTAATCAAATTATAATTGCAGCTGTTGGGGAGCACCACAAAAGGGTACAGCTGGCATTTTGGGGCTGCTCACTGGCTGCCAGTGTGGACATCAGCTAATGTATTCTTCCCAGTGTCCTTGAAGGGAGGGATGATCACTTTTTCTCAGAGGCAGGAACTGAGCTTGACTTACCTGAAGGCTGGAAGCTCTTAAGTGCAAAGTTAGATGCGCTTACAATGCTCCAGTTCCTCCGTCCCGATGCCACCCACTGACGTGCTTTGTCTGGGTGATCGGCTCCCATGAGCAGGTTCTCGGTGTGCGCTAGCCCTGGACACGTGTGCATCTCCGTCCATCCACTCCAGCTGAATTTCCGATGTGCTGTATCCTTGTACCCTTGTTCAGGCTGCCTCTGGTCACTGGCCACCTCTCCAGAAAGACCAACAGAAACAATGGTGGTTGTGGGGCTAGACTGACTCAGTTTACCACACGAAGGACAAACCACATTGGAGGGTCTTGGGGCAGGAGCAATGTAAACTTTAGGACTTGGACAAGGAGATGGTTAGAAAGGTCGTAGGACAACGTTTTGGAATTGAGTGGTTTATGGTACAATAGCCTGGTTGGGTGGCCAGAGGGAGGTGAGGGTCTTAACATAGCACCATTAGTCGACCTCAGTGTGGGGCTTCAGAAGAGAGTATTTCCAGAGGAAGTGGCTGGGTGGGTGAGTTCACTGGGTCTTAGCAATTTTCCAGCATAGGTGAGAAAACTACATGGTTCCTGTTTTAACACAGAGCGAAATTGTGTTGATTTCCCTTACCAATCCACTCTGCTATCTCTGTATTTTTATTTACAACTATTTTTGACCCTTGGAATATATTTTATTTCACCATATTGTTATTCCTTCAATCAATAGGCACTGGCTGAAGACTTGCTTACTGTATGGTGGGTACTGCTCTAGGCACCAGAGACGCAATGTGAAGATCAATTGAGTGAGCGACAAAAGTCTTACTGTGTGCAGATTACACCCTTCTGTAAGAAATACACGAGAAAGAAATACTATAATGCTGAGCAGTAAGAAATATCATGAACAAAAATAAGCCCGAATAAGAAGAGTGTAACTGTGACCTAGGGCGGAACAAAGGGAACCAAATACACTGAACTCCTACAAATCTCCCAACACAGCTAAACCAGCCCTTCTTCAGCAAGTCATTTCCTGGCTGTTTCATAGATGGAGGCGATGCTTTGAAATACAACTCATGGCTTTTGCTCTTAGTAATTCCTCTTTATGTCCCAGATCTTCCACTACTAAAACTCTTTTAGACAACTTGCTGTCCTAGCAAGAACAAAGGGAAGAGTCAAAGTCTTGCCTTTGAGTCGCAAAAGATAAAAAGGAAACATGGGGAGCTGTGGCGTGCGGCATGAGACAGCAGGTGACAGCGGCCATCGCAGGGAGAGGAGGTTCCCTGGGCCGCCGGCGTGGGTGGGGAGACAAGGGAGCCCAGGGTCACCAGAGGGGCCATATCACCATGCACAGGAAAGTTTGGGGGCCGTCGGGGGAGGGGCTTTGCCCTGTCCCACCACAGAGATTGAAGCTTGTACCCCACAGCAGTAGAGCAGCCCTGGCCAAGCAATAGGCACATGGGACCCCTGGGCCCCCCAGGAAGTGCAGGCTGCAGCCTAGTGTGTCCCTGCCCTGGGAGGCAGAAAACCAGGGTATGAAAGAGGCTTCTGGTACCTGGAGACCCAGTCAATGAGCTGTGCATATCCCTCAAGTTCAAACCAGATCAGAAACCTAGATTTCAGGGACCACAAACCCTCTTCCCATGCCATGTATCCTCATTTACGGGCACAAGTCCCCGACTGGTGACCCAAATAAGAGAGGTATGGTGACAGAGCTCCAGAGCTGGACATCCAAGGTCAGGGGCTCACCAGGGCTGGCTGCCTCTGAGGTCACAGGGAGGATCTACTTCCTGCTGTCCACCAGATGCAGGATAGTGAGTTTGCTCCGACTTGGTCAAGGAAAAGCAACATGTCCCAAAGATGCATCGCTCTGCATCGGAGGATAACACTGTCCACCTCAGAGAGTGTCTGCTGTTGCCACTACTAGTGAAGATCTCAGAAGAAAGCTTCTAGCAAGGAGCCATCTGCTCCTCGCTGCTGCCTCCTCTGCTCAGAATCCAGAGCCTGGTGTGGGTCTGCGCTGCAGCATCCCGTAGACAAACGTGACTTCAGTCTCAGTGCTGATCAGAAAGAACCTAACTCCTTTCACTCCAAATCTGTTTGAAATGTTTTAAGAACTGTTTATTGAGTAAATGTCCCTTGGCCGTGAATGTATGTGAGGCTTCTTTGTGAAAGGAGTGTGCACGACAGGGCCACTTCCTGGACTCTCTGCTCCGGCCCCCTCTGCCACACAGTCATATCCGATAATTTCATAACGTGTTTTACAGTAGGTAGTCCCTGTCTGTGTTGTTAGTCTTGTCTGTATGATTGTAAGCCAATCTCATCTTTCTAAAACTCTTTTTGTGTGTTGGACTGCAAATAGAGCCCCAGGCTACCTCCCCGGAAGTTTTTATTTTTTATTTTCAGACAGGATCTGTGGAGTTGCCCAGATGAGATTTGAACTTGGGGTCCCCTTTCCTCAGCCTCATACAGTGCTAGGACGACAGCTGTGCGCCTCCATGCTTAGCATACTTTTGGCCTGTGCCTCCACTGCAGTCCCAGCTGTGCTCACCTTAAATTACGACCACAGACCTCTTCACTGAAGAAACAGGACGCCCTTTGAAGGCAAGAATTCCTACATCTTTTTAAAGTCCCCACTCTGTACCACAGTTTATCTATGCATACACACCCCAAAAATAGAGTGAAGACCTTTCAGAAGCTGTTGATGGCTTTCTGTTGGAACCAACCTCAAAATGGGCAAGCCAAGCATACTGCCACTTGCTTGCAATCCCAGCTACTGAAGAGGCTGAGGCAGGAGGATTGCAACTCAGAGGCTAGCCCAGGCATCTGAGCAAGACTGCCTCAAAACTTTTTTAAAGGCTGCAGATGTAGCTCAGTAAGGAGGTCCTGGGTTCAGTTCCCCACACCAAAAGAAGAGGTGGGGGTCAGAGAATCTTCTTCTGAACACCGAGGACTTTTGCTTTGCTTTGCTTGTTTTTATAGGAGGTGTCATTGGGTCGCCGAGGCTGGCCCAGAACTCAGGGTGATCGTACTGCCTCAGCCTGCTGTGGGGAGTGCTGGGTCATGGCATTCAGCCACCGTGGCCCTTGTAGCACACCCATGTCTCCCTGGCCCAGGCCCGTGCATCAATGGCCTCACACAGAACACAGAGAGGGGACACTCACAGCTGAGGACAGCCGAGCAGCACTGTCCCCTGCACATCCTTCCCCTGGCTCATCATCGCTAAGCAGGACGACTGGAGACTCAGCCACGTGTCAGTGAGTCTACTGCTGTTGCCCACAGAGACCGGTCACCATTCATAAGATCCGCCTGTGCTCAGAGCTGCTCCTCTGAAGGCAGCTTCCGGTGGGCAGATGACAGAAGCAAACCCCACCCCCCGCTGTGACTCCCAGCCCCTGGGGAGGCACAGTCCTTCACTGAGACCGTTCCACTGCTCCCACTCCTTTAGACATGAATATTCTGCAGGATCCTGGGCGAAACCCTTCGAGGGCTGATTCACAGTCCCCGGCACTTGGCACTCGGAGGAAGAGCCAGGGAGACACCCCAGGGCGGCCTGTGCCTGCGTGGACAGGCCAAGGCCGGGCGAGGTGTGGACCAAGGACAAGGGAGGTCGCAGCCCTCGGGATCTGCACTCTGGGAAACGCTCTGCTGCTGCCAGCCTCCTGCGCGGCCATAATTCCTCCAAGTCACCCCTCCATCGCTGTATTTGTCCTCCATGGCCGAAGGGCAGTCGTGGTCCCTGGAAGGAGGAGCTGGGACCTGTTTGGACCCTCAGGGCACAAGGCCAGGGTGGGTGCAGCCCTTCCTCTGTAGAACTCAGAGCCGCTAGGGGCCGCAACGGGAAGCAACGGGAAACCCTGGGCACACGGGAGAAAAGGGGTGATGGAGAAGCGAGACTCACCCGGCCCTGCTGCACAGCCCCGAGCCCTGGCCACGGTGTTCAGCAGCCAGCTGGGCTGTCCCCACACGCAAGGCCAGCCTGGTGCCTGACGCACCAGTCGCCACCGCCCAGGGCAGGGTGAGCCGACCAGGCCTCGGCTGCTGGCTCCTCTGCTGCTGTTGTTCCCGTTTTCCAGCATGGCCTGGCAAGTGGCCAGCGGCTGCAGGACAGGCCAGCTCTGGTTTCACGAGGACACCCAGCTGCGCATATCTCAGGCCAGACTTGGAGAAGCGGCCAAGGGTGCTACAGCAAGAAAACGTGCGGGAGGGGACGTGGGTCCACAGAGTTGGCCCCCAGGTGGTGGGCAGCAACAGAAGCACTGAGATGCCCCATCCTCATGAGCACTGCGGTTGGGCCAGGCCTCTGGAACTGGTCCAGACCCTGCCTTCCTGCAGGCATGTTCTAGGTTTGTGGCTGCCGGGACCGGAGCCCACCTGGGCTCTGACTCTCGCCACCCTCACACCCGAAGAGCAGCCCGACCTGCTGCCGCGCCCCTCAGGCACCCTGAGCGCGCACACTCTGAGCTCCGTCCCATGTGACCCAGACGGTCTATAACAATTTCCTGTGACTCGTCCTCTGCCCCTTTTATCTTTGATTTCCGTCCAGACATATTTTGTCCCACGGCCAGTGTATTTATTATGTGACATTCTTTCTCCCTCAGACACAGTATCTGCTTTGCGCATGCTGGCACACCCGCCCCACCCTGTTGTGTGTGTCTGCCCTTGTGCAAACTTTCCGTGTCCCAATTATTCCGAGTCTGTTTCTGGTTTGAGCCTCTCCTTAGCGAGCCTTGTTACATAATGTGTCTATTATATCTCGCGCTATTTGTTTTCTTTCTGCTCACTTCTGACCATGCATATGAAAGTCATTTGTAAGGAGAGCTGTTTAGAATTTACTTTTGTTTTTTCTTTTAGGGTTCTGCCTCCGTCCTCCACGTCCTTTTAATCTCTGACCTCTTCCCTCTCCCGGCCCCTCCGCTCCCCTGGCCCAGCGGTTGATGCCCTCATCCCCAGCTGTGTGCAGGCCGCGCCGTGGTGCTGTACACACTGCTGTGCGGCTTTGCAGACAGCTAAGTCGCCAGCCCCTGCTTCATCGCTGTAGTGGGCCCTTGGTTCACTTTTATCCTGGTATGTGCCGAGCCTGAGGGAGACTGAGACTTTTAAAAATGCAGTACACTCATTTTATGTGTCATGAGACTTCGGTGTCTATAAAAGTCCAGGACAACCAGCTGAAAATGGAAATGATTTAACTCTGGTTGGCCCTCAGAGTCAGATGGCTGGAAGGTTTCCTTCTTAACCGTTACAGTCCTTTTTCCGACTCCCTCACCACAGCGCACTCATGGTTGTTGACCGTCTGCACGCTGCTTCACACTGACAGGAAATGAAATAGTTCACTACTTCCTGTGGCATCTAACTCTGCCCTCACAGCTGAGGGGTCAGCAGGAAGAGGGAGAGGAAGCGTTAGCAAGAATACCTAGAGTCTAGGCAGGTCTCAGACATTTCCAGGAATGCAGAATCCCTAAGAGAGGGAGTGGGTCTCCAGGGGTCTTTGTTACTCAGTGTCCAGGGACTAAAAAGAATTATAATGTTAATAATATGGCGCCTACTCTGTCAGGACAGTTAGTGCACTGTCTGGGAAAAACAGTCCATTGATAGTGGTCTAGATAACAAGACACGACTATGAAAGCCACCCCTAATGTCATTCAGCCAAATTTTTGTGCCAAGCATGTGACGGAAAATTACCGCTACAATCCCAGCACTCGGAAGGCTGAGGCAGGAGGATTGCTGTGAGTTCAAGGCCAGCCTGAACTACATAATGAGGCTGTTTAAAATTAAATAAATACCAGAAAATTAGTAACTAAAAAACTTAAAAAAGAACATAGGCTTTCCTGCAGAGTCATTTAGTGCCCAGGAGGGTCTTGATGAGTGTAATTAGTGGATACCAGCTTCCCTGAGGGCGGAGTCCCCTGCTGTGATCTCACCCTAACAGCACCCTGCTTCCGAGTTCAGAGGGCATGGAAGCTGGAAAGGGACTTTGACTGGAGCATTCTACTCCTGAGACACCAAGTGCAAAGGTCAGTGAGATCCCAAGACATTCCTGTTATCCAAATCGATGAGCAGGTTGCGTTTTTCCTGTGTTCAGAGATGTGGATTTCAAAGGAAAGAAAGCAGGTCTGTGCGTTGGAGTCAAGCTGCAGCTCTGCAAGCCCCGTGGCCTCTGTGGAAGCAACAGCCGAAGCATTTTCCAGCTGCGACTGTGGGCAGGTCACACAGCACGCCAGCCTCACTTCAGGCTTCTAGGACGTGAAACGAGGAAGAGGCCAACGCCTGCCCCACGGGCAGCCGAGCGGAGGTTTCTCTCACTGCCTAGGAAACCCTCGCCCGTGCGGGCACATCGTGTGCTCCACAGACGCGCCGGAACTACCCTGTTAGAGAGCTGAAGCCCTACAGCAGTGTCATTTCCCCAGACACCGCAAATAGCGCTGCTCAGGGTTCCTTATGGGAATGTCACCAGTCAGGACTGTGGCGCCACTAGACACTCGCCTTCCGACTCCCGGTGCTGTCCGAGTGGTGATCTAGCATCACTACGGGAACTGTGTGTGCAAAAGCCAACCCTTATTCTGTCGGCAGGCATCTTAACTTGTGTACAGACCACTTCTCTGGGTGACCAGCTACCCATCGTAACTGCCACAGGCCGTCTTGTTCTCTGACAGGGATACAGTTTCTCACTGTTACCTGTGTCTTCCAAAATACACTAGCAAGCAACTCGGTAGTATCGCTAATCCTCTTCTACACTGAGGTAGCATTTTTTCTTAGACATGGTGACTCATTCCTCACTACCAGCCCTTTTACCACAGAGGACAGCAAGGCGTAGAAGAGGGTGTGCGGCTGCCCAGCCAGTGACAGTCACCAGACCTCCACAGTCATGAGATGGGGGGTGGGGGGTCTCACAGCTGTGCAGTCCGCCACCATTTAACCTGGTGAAACACTCCTTCCACTGGAGCACACACGCATGCAGTCTGGAAGTGCGTGTCTGTGCTGTACGGCGACCGTACTCACTGTGGGAAGCCGGTGCACGTACCAAGCACCTCAGTCTTTTATTCCCCTCCCTCCTCCGTCCCCTTCTCCATCCCTTTTCCCATCTCCAGGGCCTCTTCTCATTTACAAAAGATCCTTCCCCTCGTTTCCTTTCATCTATCTTTTATTTTCTCCTTAAATTATTTATCCTTTGAGTTTCTCATATAAGAGAAATTAAGCTTAAACACAGTTTTATGAGAGAACAAATTTCACAGAGTGACTCACACACGAGCAAGCCCATCTGCTGATGCCAAATCGACAACTTTTCAAAATCGCCGTCGTGCATGCGTTTCTCTGGAGTGGTGGCTTCTGGCTGATGCCGAAGCACAAGTGACCTGCTTGGCTTCAGCCCAGAGTCTGGGCGCTGCCGGACGGGGTGCGTGGAATTCGCCCCGTAACACCCTGTCATTGTGGGAGAATCAAAGTCCCTTTCATGTGACATTCTTTCTCTCTTCAAACATTCTATCTGTTTTGATCCAGCCTGGCCTCACGTTGGCACTGGGTTCAGAAACCGTCAAAAACACTTCAACAAGCTTGTTGTAAAGCACGGCTACAAGAGAATCAGCTGAGAAGATTAAGGTTTTAACACAAGAAAATATTCTGAGATTGCTTTTAGGGTTTGGAAACAAAGACCCAGGAAGCTGTGAAGAAAAGAGAAAGGAATGTGATGCGGAGTGAATAGGTATAAACCGTGTTCACATCGAGAATGATTAGGAGCACGGACACTTCTGGAGCCACGAGTCCGCCTTCACCAGCCACAGTTTAGGAGTTTACACAATTATACAAAATATTTCTCAAATTCTCGATGCTTATTTAAACACTGAGGGTAAGAGGTTATGTATCAGAGGAGTAATGGGAAGATCTACAAAAGAATAACTCGTCAACAAAAATCTTCACCGCTTCACACTGTGTGACAAAAAAAGGAAAGAAAAATCTTCACCCCCAAAGCAGTTAATTTCATCGCAGTTTGAAGTGTGGTGTCCAGCTTTCTCACTGCCTGGACTACACTGCGTCCAAAGCGTTGTCTCGGCCACGTGCAGAACACGAAAAGCAGGTCTGGTGCAGCGCGCGCGGGACCCCGGCACTCTGATCCTTCTAATCGTAGGATCAAGTCTGGCAGCCTGGGCACCTTGACTTAGCAAGACCCTATGTCAAAGAGAAGGAGAGGAACAGATAAAGAGGGAGAGGGAGAAAGAGCGAGAGGAAGGGAGGGAGGGGGAGAGAGGGGGGAGAGAAGAACACGGGGAGGAATATGGCCGAGTAGCGGTGGCCTAGATCTAGTCCCCAGTGTGATGATGTGTGTAAAATATAGCTAGTTATATAGTAATACAACTAGATATACACTGCATAACTTTAAGCAGTGGTACCTTGGTTCACAAACTTAATTCTTTTTGTGATTCTGGTCGCAAACCAAATTAGATGAGAACCAGCCAAGTTCAATGGTTAGGTCCAATGTGTGGGAAATTAAATTTGGTTCTCATCCAATTCGGTTTGTGACCAGAACTGCAGAAAGAATGAAGTTCATGAGCTGAGGCACCACCGTATACATACAGAAGTAAGAAAGCTTCCTTTTCGATATTTTTATTACACATTAAACACACAGGCCCGAGTGCAACAGCTAAGGAAACTGTCGAGTGCTAGCCGCGCAGACCCCTGGCTCGCAGGCACACACACGCTGGGCTGACACATCAGACTCGGTAACACTGCGCGTTACTGTCCACCTTCCCCGCAGTGTGCCGCGTCTGATGCACGGCGGGCCGGGGGTGTGTGGACTCGCGCCTCAGGCACACAGAGCCCTCGCAGGCTGTGCAGGTATCGCAGAGCAGTGGAGCCGGCCTCAGAGAAGAACCACAGAGTCCAGGAGGAGGGACCCCACCGCAGGGCTCCAGCACCCAAATCTAACATTCCAGGCCTGGTCCTTGAGCCTCAGCAGCCTGCACACAGCTCGCCCCCGATAGGTTCCTTGCGGCTGGTCTGTGTTTACACGCCTCTCATGTGGGTGAGACTCACGGGTGCTGACCACTGATGAGCGTGGCATCCTCTCATTACCTACTGGCCATCTGGACCTATCTTCCCTGATGAAGTAAATGATCAGGTTTTTCCTATTATTCCAGTTATTTTTGCCTTTTGGTTAGGATTTGCAGGTAGGGAATTATGTGTATTTTACCCTACAGCATGGAATATGTACTGCTTCAAATTTTCTTACTGTCATTTTCTAAGAAATTTGGGTTGACTTTGTATTGGTGTTCTCCTGTATTTACTTCTGCAAGTTTTAACACCAAAAAGAGCAGATTGGTTTTTAAATACTTTTTTTCTTGTGAGATAATCATAGTTTTTTATGTAGGTAGTATACTAGATTATTTTTATTAGTTTTTAAGTGTTAAACTGACCTTGTATTCCTCTGATCAACTTCCTGGATGATATATTATCCTTTTTTAAGGCTAAATTTATTAATATTTTAGAAAGGATTTTTTTAGGTTTTGCTGTCGTGAATTTGCTTTCATCTTGCTCTGGATTCTCGCACGGAGTCCATGGTCCTGGGCTTGCTCTCAGGTGCTGCTTTTCCTAAGTTTCCCAGATAATTACTGCCCTTCTGCTTGGCAGCTCCTAGCAGTTATTGAAACCTCTGCCTCTTTGGGGCTGTTTTCTGCTGCTTCTTGGCTTTTTACCCTGTGTACTTGCAGAACCTCAATCACTAAAGTACTTTAGGGGAATTGGAATGTGAGTATAATTCCTGCACTGATATAAGAGTATTAATTTAACAATTATGTACCTCATCAGTCAAGATAGACCAGGTCAGTCTGTAGTTAAAGAATGAAAAATCTCAGTTCTGGGTAGTTTAAAAGCAACAAAAGTTGTGGATTGCTTTAAACTAACATTCAGCTAAGAACTGTTATTGACACTGGACTCTGGGCTTACATTTATCAGAAAAAGAATAAAACATCATACCAATCTCTTGGCTTCAGCTATATTACTCCTTGAGCCAGGGTTAGGTAAAATAAAGCAATTATTTAAAACATAAATATGAAGAAAATAATAGCAAACTGATATCTGAGTGTAGACACAATTTCTCAGGGCACACGCATGTGACAGATAGTGGCACAGGTCATTCCCCTAAGTCCAAAGCAAGTTTAGGTGAAGAGAAAGAGCTCATGCAAGGTGGTCTCTTGCACAAGGACTCCTCTCCAAGCAGGACACTTTCACACCTGAGGCCAGGTGAATACGGAGCCCTGTGCACACTGCTTTCCCTAGTACATCCACACTGATGAGGAGGTTCAGTTTATGGACTATACCCAGAAAAAGATGAATAATAATTACCAACACAAGGAAACACTTACAATACTATGCCAGCCTAAAGCCATATGACTGTGCCTTCTCTCTCGAAGCACCCCATTCTCCTTACTCACCTTCTGACATCACATGATGTCATGTGCCATCGTGGGCACTGAGATGCTGTGGTGCCACATCAGACATGGCACCTGAGATGGCTTCCGGGGTACAAGGAGCCAGTAGTGGCCACAGCTGGACACGCTGGGCAGGAGCCAATCCCCACCCACTGCGCTAGGCAGCACAGGGGAAGATTTAAAACGTAAGCATTCTTCTCTGCTGGGATTTCCAGGTAAGATCTGCGGAGTGAGTGCGGCGGAGCCTAGGTGACTGGAACTCCCGGAGAGCTGGAGATGGCAGAGGATGGCGGTCGTCTCACTTATTTCTGTAAAATCGTCTGTATTTCTGTAATGCATTATGAAGGGTGTGGTCTCATGAAAAGACTGAGTGCATTCATAAACACTCAGGAATCAGGGCCCACATTGCTATTTAAACTGCTGTAACTTGAGGCGTCGGCTGGCGCTGCCCTGAGCTTTCCATGACTTCCGGCGAGTTACAACTTTAGAACCAGTAATGGCCTCTGGACTTTGGGTTTCACAGTGTCTGGTTTAAAGTTTGTAGGCGAAGACATTATTTTAATGAATTTTGAGGTTTGCCAATGGTGCGTAAAGGACCTAGGGCTTTCCAGAGCAGGTAATTCTGGTGCTGGCGCGAGTGTCTTCCCATTAATCCTGCTCTCGGCAGGTTTCAGATGCCAGCCTCACAGGAGACGGCCGAGCCGTGGCAGGGATCCACGTGCCACGCCTCTTCATGGCGGGCCCATGACAACCTGCGTCTCAAAGGGAAGCCCCGCGGACGCTAATGAATCGGTACATTCAGGACAGCAAAATAGCCGGGCCCGCCTCCCCCGACGGGCCAAGCTCTCATTAGCGGGGGCTCCTCGATGCCGCTGATCAGCTTTGGGAGACAAAGTTGGATGGAGGGCTACCCTAATCCTATTGACTGGAGAAGAAAAGGGAAGGAGCTGGGATTTGTCACCCACTTTATGGTATTTTAATTAAGCGGAGGCTTTGCTGTGAGGTTTGTAAGCAGGATGAACACAGACAGCTGGGTTTTACATACTGAGTGGCTATAAATAGAAGAATTAATATAGAAAAGATTAGAAAGCTGTGTGGACAGTGGGTGTCTGTTACCTCCTGGAACACAGCTTAGCCTCTATAGAAAGCACCGGTCTACGGATCTGCCTCTCTGGAATTGAGTTTTCTGAGCAAGAAAGCTTGTGGGCTCGGAAGTGAAGCTCACTTTTCCTCACATGTGACTTGAAGCACAGATTCCAATTCTCCATTAGTTACGTGGCCTTTTGTTTAAAATTCTGTTCCATCATGCAGCTCTCTGCTTTCTCCAATACTGCCCTTCCTGAAAAGGTCTGCAGCCCGTCTGGCCTTTCCCAGCCCCACACTGCTGTCCCAGGGGGCCAGTGAGTCCCTTTGGACACCGGTCCATGCTCGGCCTGATCCAGGGACTCCTTCCTTTCCATTTCCTGTCATCTCTGAGGCAGCCACTGGAAAGCAGTGGTCTTCCCAGAAAGGTTGCTTTCTCGCTGTCTATCTGTCTGTCTGTTTTTACCAAAATCGGTGCCTCTATGGTCCCCCCACAGCACTGGGCTGGAAAGCAAACTGGTCCTTAACGACACTCACTGCATAAAATCACCATGAATAACCATCTGATGCAGCAAATACTGTGGAAAAGCAAATGTAAACCACAGGATGATCCTAGAAGACAGACAAGAAAGCTGACAGAATGACTATGTCTTTTTATAAAAGAAGTTTATAGTTTAAACTTCAAGTAATATTGACCATGTTTGAGCAGTAGCTCTCTCCTGTCATATTCTAATTTTCCCCTTCCAGAGATAACTGTTCTAGCCTTTTCTTCTGGTATCTATCTCCCTATTTCTACATTATGTGCTATTTTTGATTTCTCCCTATTTTATATATTGCTTAGCAACCACCTACTATGGAAGACATGTCAGTCTCTAATCTTTCATTTTCCTTTTTTTTCAAAATAGTTAGATTACCTACCACAACACTGTTCAAAATAGCTGAGATGTGGAATCACTTCAATAGATGTTCATCAGTGAATGAATGGGTTCAGAATACGTGGTATGGCTGGGAATGGTGGGCCACACTTGTAATCCCAGCTATTCAGAGGGCTGAGGCAGGAGGGTCCCTCTAGCCTGAGCAACTTTGAGAGACATTGTCTAAAAATTTCCAGAAGGATTCAGGAATATAGTTCACTGGCAGTGATAGAATGACCCTGGGATGAATCCAATACTGAAAGAAAGCAAGAGAAGAGACAGAGAGACAGGCAGACAGAGAGACAGAGAGAGAGAACATGGTATGTTTGTGCAGTGAGTGGTGTCGAGCCATGAAGAGTGGAGTCTACTGCATGCAGCTGCAGGCCTCAGACCGGAGGACATGGCGTCCAGACGAGGAGCCGGAGACCAGCTCCACAAGTGTACACAGCCGACAGCAGCACAGGGGTTGCAGGGGGTGGGGTGGGGGGAGGATGTGTGTGAGCAGGAAGGAAGAGGAGGAGTGGACCGACCAGCACCCTGAGGGCGGTACGGAAATATCGCACGGAGCCCTCGGAGGTGTGCAACTTACATTAATACAATCACTATCTGTGTGTGCGTCATTAAGATCACGACGTAGTAGCGCCACTAAAGATTCTCAAAACTCCCGGATTGTTTCAAATTATATCTGAATCATCTGGCAGAACAAATGTGGCAGGCGGTGTCGCAGGCCCTTTCTCTCCTGGCTGGACATCTCTGTGGACCCCGTGCTTCTGCTCCCCAGGCGGCTCTCTGACGCTTGACCCATGTGTCAGCGTCTGCGGGAATCTCCCCTTGAGCTGCTGTTTCTTCCCCCAGCGCAGGAGAAGGCTGCAGCCACCAAGTGGGAAACTCGCCCTCTGCACCCTCAGGCCCACTACGCAGGGAACTGCAAATTAAATCCAGGCAGGACACCAGCAGACAAGGCGCACACTTCCGATTAATACTACATGTGTACACATTCACAGAGCAGAAAAGTGAAACTCAAAGAAGCAGTTACCCTGGGGGATTGTTAGCCTAACAAAGCCCTGGGCCCGTTGTGCAAAGGTTCCTCCTTTGTGCACCAAGTTGCAAGTGACATTCGCCTCTGGCCTCGGAGGACAGCCAGCATCTCCGAGCGCCTCAGAAGGCCTGGAGGCACCCTGCTCGGAAGTGGCCTTTGACCTCCGTGGACCCTTGGTGTTCATGTACCCTGTCTCGAAGCCGAGCACGTTTCCAGCCAAATGTCCCCCAGGCCTGGAACCTCACCCCATCACTGCCTGCGGTCCAGTGGAGCCTGTCCCGCGGGGCGCCGGATCAGGGCCAGTTCACACCCCACACTGGCCTTGTCAAGTGTTTTCCTGCCACACCCTCAGCCTTCTTCCTAGAGCAAGCGTTTTGGTGTGGAAAGTAGGCGGAGGATTCTTCAAATCTTACGCTCTAGTTCCTCTCGCTAAGAATTCCTTCTTCAGTTCGTGTCTCTCTGCACAAATCTTGGTGGCCACAGCCGGGAGGAGCCAGCTCTCCTCCGGTCGGTTGCTTGGACTCTTCTGAACGGAACCTGTGTTCCATCCGGGCAGGCTCTCCTCATGGCCTTTCAAGGCCTGGCGTGGGAGGGGGCAGAGAGTAGTCTACTGCCTTCGCCATCTCTTCTGGGGTTTGTGATCCCCTGTGGAGCTCACTGGCGGCTATTTGAGCCTTATTTTGCAGACGACTAAGTCGGAGCTCGGAGAGCTGAACCGAGGCACTGTCACACACCGGCCAGGGAGCTCCCAGACGGAGACCCCGCCTGCAGCTGCGGCGCCAGCTGTGGCCCTGAACCGCTCACACTGTGTACCGGGAGCAATCCCGGGAAACCAGCCCTTTCTGTTACCTCGAGAGGTTAGGATGAAGCTGAGGTGCAGAAAGGAGAAGTCTGGGTGCTTGTCCTTGCCCTTCTTCTCCAGACCATCTACATCCCGCAAACTCTACGCCCCTGGTCCTACAGCTGCCGCCCTCCAGAGCCCCGGGTGTTTACCCATCTCGGAGCAGCTGCTGGGCCGCGACCTTCGTCGGAGGGGAATCTGCGGGGCCACAGACCTCCTCTGTCTGCCACCAACAGCCTCTCCTGATGTCTGACTTAGATCTCGTCTACAAAAGACTTCTCTCCTGCCCAAAAGGATTAGTAAGAAGGCAGTGGAGTGATTTTCTGTAATATATAAGACACGAACGTCAAAGTTATTGGTTTTTTAGTGGTCTATCTATTAATCAACAAAATTAATTTCTATCAGTACAGCTCAATGGACATGCCTGAGAGGCATGTGGGGTCCACGATTTGAGCTCCACAAGAACCCTGAGATAGATCTTCTAATGAGAAAGAGACCAAGAGACAGATGGAGGGAGGGTGTGTTAAAGAATGAAGATATGGAAGTCCACAGCCCCATGAGTGCCATAATTATGCACTGAAGACATTACTGACAACAGTAAAGTCTAAAATAATTAAACCAACTAATAAAAGAGATCACAAGTGAAAAGAAAGGCTGTGAAACTACTGATTTTGTAGTTGCCTCCATAAGATTAGTCGGAGTTTCCCTGCAGGGAGAGAAGATGCATCTGATGGTACATCGAGAATTCCATTAAAGGATTTCTAAATACATGCTTACCTTGCAATTTTGAGATGTAGTAGGTAGAATTACTGTTAAATACGTAATTTATTTAGTTCTCTAAGCTAATTAACCCATACGTATGATAAAATGATTTAAAGAAATGTGAAGGTCTTGGCATGGAAATATACATTTGAAATAAATATAAAAAATGGACACAAAAATCAAATACATTTGTTGACCATAATGTTATAAAATCATAAAAGCCTTTTTATGAGGTTCAAAAGAAAATAGAGATGTTTATGGTTAGGTTTCTCAAACATTTATGGGAATGTTTTGCTGAGAAGTTAGCAAACATTTGGAGAAAAAATAAATATTTCCAACTTGATGTAATTTTTATGCATCAGTAACAAAGAAAGTTTTATTTGCAACTTTTCTCTGGTTCTTAATAAAAAAATTTTAACTCAGTTTTGTACTCAACACATGGAAATATCAGTTTATTTAAAATGGAAATTCACATACACAGCCGTCTCCTGAGCAAGATAGATTACATTTATAGTAAGATGCATCTGAGAGAAAAATAGTATCTAAGTCTTTGCTGTAGGCCGCCACATCCAGAACCAATTTCCTGAAATCCAATGGTAGCTTAGATCCTACAATAAAATGCTATATAATGGAACTCTTAAAAATATGAAAATCTATTTAAAATTCCAGTGGTAGATGCAGAACTTGGTGAAAATCGAAGCCATGTGAGGAAGTGAAGGGCTGTGGAGAGCGCCCGAGCAGGGAGGCCAGGTGGCTTTGTAACTTCCTTCAGGGCCTTTACTTACCCAACACTGTGGACAGCTCAGGAGCTGTGCTGGCCCGGCCTCCGCGGGACTCTCTCTGCCCACTGGGCGGGCCCCTGTGTGTGCCCGTCCTGGACCCTGGTGGGGTGGGTCCCGGGCTCCCCACTTGGCCCAGGTGAGGGTCCCCCTGTGCTCATGTCTCGTCCCACGAGTCTTCATCTGGACACTCGGGATCAGTGCTTGCTCTCCCTGAGCCCGTGTTTCTCTTTTCACCCACGCTCATGTCTCGTCACTTTAATGACTGTCTTGATGGAAAATGGTGACTTTTATTTAATCCATAAAAAATGAGACTGTGACTAGCCTGGAGACCGAACACCAACTAGATCGCTTCCTAGTGTGCCGTCACATTCCTGCTTTTTAATATGTAGTTCATTCCCAACTTTCCATTCATTTAGGCATCTACTGAATATTCCTTTATACAAACTCCCTCCCTTTCCATTGTCTCCCTGTACAAAATCCCTTGAAAGAAAGCGTGCAAACTGAAGTGGAAATTCAGATCTCCAGCCTGCCATCAGCCATTCTGAGATGCTTTTATTCATCTCATCCTGAAAACAAGCATTATTCCAGGGCCTTTTCTTGTAAATATTGACAGAGGGCCCACCTTACGTGTACCTTGATTTTAAAATGCATCTAACAGTGACGTCTTAAACATCTTCCAATTAATAGCTGCTTCATCACCACCACCTATAGAAAACTGCGGCTCGTTTCTGAGCCTCTGTGTGAGGAGCCATTTGACTGGCTCACGCTCCGGAGTATGAGACAGAGTCCTGCACAGGTGCGGGTCAGGGAAGAGCACTGGCCTGGGATGCTCAAAGCCCCAGGCTCAACCCCAGCCCCATGAGAGCACAGCTCTCGGACTGCCCTGTACTTCTCCACACACTCCTACCTGACGCACAAACGCAGGGTGCAAACACTGAGCCTTGCCGGGATTACCAAAAACAAGGCCAAGAGAAGGAGATATATTTAAATTACTTTCATTTTCTCTATTTGGCATTTTTCTCCCCTTTTAGTTCTATGAGTGTCTTACATATTCACTGTAGAGTAGAAAAGGCAAGTAAACAAAAAAGAGAGAGAGACAGAGAGAGAGCGCCAGCCTGAGTCCTACACCCAGAGGCGTTGATGGGCAGACCAGCTAAGCTCCCAACTGAGCCCCTGGGGAAAGGTGCAGCCAGGGCAGGCCACACAGCTCCTCCTCCTGGCCATTCCGAACCTCTTCCAGCTCGGGGCGGGAAAGGACAGGGCTTCTCCACCTGCACAGGAAGGTACACGGAATCCCAGGTCTGATCATCAGCTCGAGGCGCCTCCCCCTGCCCCGCTGCCCCCACTGGTCGGTGCTTTCCAAGCCTGTCTGTGTCACTCACATGAGGAGGGGCCAGTAAATGGCCTCCTTCGGGACTGCGGCCAAGCGTCACATAGTCCACGCAGGGCCCTTCAATGTGTAGAGACTGCAACAGCCTCTCCAGCAGGCGCGGTGCTGCGTGGCTGCAAACCCAGCACTCGGGAGGCGAGGACGGAGGATCACTGAGTTCGAGGAGAGGTTGAGCTAGAGCGAGATCTCAGGGAAGTAGTCACCCCAGATCTGGGAACTGCTCCAAGGAAGCAAAGTTGCTTTGAAATCTTTTTTTATTGGCAAATGTGTAGAGGGAAAAAAGAAATTATTTTTTGGAAACAGCTCCCAAAGAGGAGTAAACCACCGCCGTACAGACAGCTAAGACACCCAGCAAACTACTTCACATCTGTTTCTCAAATCATATGCGTCTAGCCTGTGAGTGATAATGTCCACTGTCCTGGAACCATTGATAAATAAATACTGTTCGTGGAAATGTATCCACTTCTAATACAGATAAACTCTTTGAAATCAAGATATAGATTTGCCAAGGTTCTTTCTCTATTTCCCTGACTTTTTTTGTGGAATTTATTTTGTACTTAAATCCCAACTAAAACATTGTTCTTATGGAAAAAATACAAACTTAATTACCACCATTACCTTTTAAGACTCACTTTCCAGGAATTTGTGGTACTTTAGTCTGAAGGCTTGGTTATTTCATTGATTTTTTTTTTTTTAACTTTAAGAAATGTTTAAAGTTCAACTTCCTTTCCTATCAGTACTAATCGGTATCCAGACTCGATCCTGTAAGACGAGCGCTTCCTTCCTACCCCTCCCCACTGTCAGTTGTGTTTCTACATCATCGTAATGACATTTACTCTGCTTTGAGCTGTAGCTGATGCATATCTTGTCTGAAACCTGACTCGAAATGTTAAAGACTAATAGATACAAGTTTCAGAGTTATACATGTGTAAATACTTTTTCACATTGGCTCTAGAAGTACTGAGCTAGGGTTACAACTCACAATCAGGGCTTTTTAAAAGAAAATGGGCTTTATTAAAAACATTCGGTGAGCCAGGCATGATGGTACATGCTCATAATCCCACCACTCTGGGAGGCTAAAGCAGGAGGATTCCAAGTTCTAGCCCAGCCTGGACAACTTAGTGAGACTCTGTCTTAACATTTTAAAAATTAGAAAGAGTTAGATGTGACGCTCAGTGCAAAAGCTCTGGGTTCAATCCTTAGGATTGAAACAAATTCAATGAATTGCTATTTTCTTATGTTATTACTTTGTTGTGTTTCGTGTTTGAATGTGACTGTATTGCACAGCTTTTGTTTTTCCCGGACTTTCCACCTGCCTTTCTGTTTTCCTCACTGGTCTGTCCGTCTGCTCAGGTCCTCAAGCTGTCTGTGCTCTCCGTCGTCCGGAGCGTGGAACTCCCAGTGTTCTGCAGAGAACTCTGTGCTTTCCCCAGCTTCTTCCTCACTGTGGTCCCTGTGTGACCGTTCTGTCCCGGCAGGCAGACGGCGATGTGGTGAGGGGCACCTCCTAGAGCTGTCTGGGAAACGGACCCTCCACCCCCTGTGTCTGTGTCCCTCATGCTCAACCCTGTGCCCACGACAGGCCCATCCTGCACGGTGCTGCGGCCCGCAGGGTGGGACTCAGTGCTGGCATGGTGGGTAGGAAGCGTAAGCAATGCCTAGGCCAGAAACAACAGCATGAGCGGGACATGGTGGCCCACATCTGTAATCCCAGCACTATAGGAGGCTGAGGAAGGAGAGTCATAAATTCCAGCCCCGCTTGGGGAATTTAGCAACTTAGAAAGATGCTCGTGAAAAAATAAAAAGGCCTGGGGGTGTAACTCAGTGAAGCAGCCTTGGATTCAGTTCATAGTATTAAAACAGACTTCCCCTTAGAGCTGGACTGCTGGCCTCTGAATTCCTTTTACATAGAAAAGTATACATTTCTACCCTGTTTAAACTACTCTTCCTTCTTTGTTTCCTTTTTGGTCTACTGTATAACAGACCATCTCTCGTCCTGACTGATATGGTTTCACAGCTTCTAATGTCCTCTCTCACCCTTTCCCTGCTGTTCCAAACACCATCTAAATTCCCTCCTCTCATCACAGTAATTGTGTTTCATACCATGCTTGAAAACTCTAGAAAATTCCGTCTTATGAATCCTTTTAAAAATATATTTCATTTTGAGGTAGCATGTCACTGAATCCCTCTGATTTGTGGATCTTACCCGGAAAGAACCTTGTATTTGGAAAACAATGAGATATCTCTGCAGCCCCCTCATAGCCGTCCGCCAGGACATCCTCATTCACTGTGCTCAGAGGCACAAGGGCAGTGTGTGCAAGGACGCCTCGCTCTGAGCAGGGCGCCGTCACTGCCCACCCTGCGCCGGCACCTGGGAGGCCGGTCCCAACTGGAGCTCCTGCTCCAAAGCTTCCAGAAGAGCAGCGTGACCTCCATGCCATCTGCTGTCTCTGCCTCAACTCATAAAATTTAAAACAGTCTTTTGTATTTTAAAATACCTGTCTCTTATTCTCCTCTGTATGTATGTGTAGATATGTGTCTGTGTTTGTACACCAACCCTCACGTTCCGGTCCTGGGAATCGAACTCAGGATCTTGTGTTTGCCAAGCTAAATCAAGCACCTCCAGGCCAGCTCAAAGAGGCGACTGCAACTCTAACTTGGTGCTCTATGGGGCCACGTGGATCGTGTGGGGAACCATGGCGAGGACTGCAGACCCAGGGTTCCCTCTGGTCCCTGGGTCCACACCGCAGGGACTCGCTGTGGTGGGCAGCTGGGGAGGGCTGGGAGCACCCGAGGGACCCGGAGCCTCAAAGGAAGCAGCACCTGGGTGTCCCATGGAACAGAGCCCTGCCAGGACGCCTCCAGTACCACATACGTGTGTGCACACGTGCACACACGCACACGCACACGCAGCCAACGAGATGGGAGCAGGAGTACGTCTTTGCCTAGCCATCACATTTGCTGCAGCAGTTGCATAACTACTCTATAAACTGTCCCAACCCAAATTGGGAAGCATCTTCATCAGGAACCAGGGGTACAGTTCACTGGGAGGGGGAGTGAGGAAGAGGGCAGGCACCCCAGGGACCTCCCTGTGGGGTGGCGGCGGAGCCTGGGCGCGTGCCTCCCAGGCACAGATGTCTTTACCTGTCTCCCCTGTGCCTGCAGCACTCTGTCCCAGTGCTGTCATGGTCTTTTGGCACCTGGACCTTACTGTTATGTTTTATTTTGTTGTGACAGCATCTCCCTAGGTAGTGCAGCCTGGTCTCGAACTCACTGTGCAGCCCAGGCTGGCCTTCAACTTGCAGCCATCCTCCTGCCTCAGCCTTCTGAGTGCTAGGACGGCAGGTGTGCAGGCCACACCTGGCTCTCACCTTATTTCCTCTGGGTGCGAGGAGGTAAGGCCCACAGTGAAGCGTTGTCTGAGGTGAGTGATTCAGCTCGGAGTGCTGGCTTTTGCTTGTGGGTCCTGAGTCCTGGGAAGCATGTGCGGACCGTGGCCAGTACTGTTGCTTCGGGGTCCCCGGAGCCGATGGTGCCAATCACCCCAAGGAGTGTGCTGCTACCTGCTCTGAATGGCAGTTTTCTCCTCTGAGGAAGCCCATTTTCATCTTTTGTGAGAGAGTTCTGTGAGTGTCAAACCTTGGATTTAAGGCTGAGACCCTTGGGCTGAGGTGAAGCTCCCAGTAGAGCCCCCACCTAGTGCCCGGACACCGCCAGGACCCAGCCGCCCGCCACTCTGCGGGGATGACCTATGGTCTCTGTGCACAGCCCTCGCCCACAGGGACACCTTCTGGCACCTCCGCCTCTGGGACCTGGTCTGGCATTCAGTTGGCTCTGAGGTAGAAGGCACTGCTGCCCCAACCGCCTGCCCCAGGCCGCCCCTCCTGCAGCACCTCCAATCCTGCCCTGTCTCCTCATCCCGCCTGTGCCCCAAGAGGAGAATCTGCTCCCCCTGAGCGCTGGGCCACTGCCACGTGCCTCAGCTGTCCTGTCCCGCAAGCCCTAGTGGAAGCCCGGTGCTCCGTAGCTCCCTCCCACCCTCCCCACACCGTGTCCCTTCCTACAGAAACTTCCCCAGACCTAAATATCTGTGTATGTCTCTACTTCCCTTCTCCAGGCCTGTCCCGGAGCTCTCTTGGAGGCTGAGGCGGAAGGATTCAAAGTTGGAGCCCATCACATGCAACTTAGCCACTTAATGAGATCCTATCTTAGAAGAAGACATTTTGCAAGGACTGGGGATGAGACTCAGTGCCAAGACCCTGGATTTAATTCCCAGTGCTACAAAAAACAAGGAAGAGGAGGACCACTGTGGGGGCCTGGGACTGACCATAGCCATCAGCCACAGGGCAGGCCGAGCCCACTGCAGGGCTGAGGCAGGAGAAGCCAGCCCATGCCCGCCCGGAGCCCAGACTGCCGACACACTGCTTTGGGAGCTAATCCAGACGTGCCTTCTTGGGGATTTTCATTTCATTTTGTTTGTTATGTGCTAGGGACTGAAGCCAAGACCTTCGTGCTAGACCACATCCCCACCATCCCCAGCTTTCTGAGAAAGGTCTCGCTAAGTTGTCCAGGCTGGGCTGGATTTTTTTTTTTTTTTTTTTTTTGAGATAGGGTCTCACTTTGTAGTTCAGGTTGGCCCTGAGCTTACTATGGAGTCCTGGCAAGCCTGAAACTCACAGCAATCCCCCTGCCTCTGTCTCCCGAGTGGTGGGATTACAGGCGTGAGCCATCGTGCCTGGCACTGTGGAATGTGGTGTTGATTGCAGGTCAGCATGAGTCTCCATGCCCGGTATTGTTGTATGTGGTTACCGGGAAGTGAACCCAGGCCCTTGTGCTTACAAGGCAGATGCCAGAACTACTAAGCTAAATCCTCGGCCCTAGGCTGGAATTTGAGATCCTCCTGCTTCAGCTTCCCAGAGCGCTGGGATAAAGGCCTGCACCACCGTGCCCTTTTTGGCCTGTTTTGAAGTGATGTGCAACACAGGAAAGTTGTCTGCTCTGTCTGCCCAGAGGTAGACGGGAGAGTGAAGTGAAATTGTGTGAAATGCCCGGAGGCCGCAAGGCAGCAGTCACTGACTGCTCTGCACTCTGCCCCTCGGGTGTCACCCTGGGCCGAGCCCATGTCCTTCTCCTCTCAGCTGTGTTTATGACACGTACAGAGCTCTCTCCCTGTGGCGCCGCCCGAACCCCAGTCTCCCCGCCAGTGCCCACGTCTCAGCTCCCTGCAGCCGAGGAGCAGGGCCGCAGGGTGAAGTGAGGCCAGCTGCTGCACTGCACATGGAGTCTTCCCTCTTCCCAAGCCCGAGAAGCTACCCCCGACCCGCTGTGCGCTGCAGGCTCTGTGCTCCGTCATGATCCTGGGACTTCCTTCAGAGTCTCCATCGAGAAAGAGGACTCTGTTTAACTTGGAGGCCCACACGGCACCTTACGTGGCTATTTTTACATGATAAACACTGTCAACATTTATTGCATTGGAATTTTTTAAATTGCCAAATTACACAAGTGAATTACAAAGAGGAAAAGCTCACTGTTGCTGGGTGAGCAGGGTAGGATTTACAGAGGGCTTGCATTCAGACGAGGATTTTAACATCAGGAAGAACAGGAGAGGTGGAGAAGAGTGAGAAGAAATCGAGAAAAACCTGAGTACAACCAAGCTGCCCCCTGCAGGAGCACTTAGAACCAAATAGTCTGGCACTCAGGAGGCTGAAACAGGAGGATCGCCAGTTCACAGCCGACGTGGGCTGCAGAGAGAGGCACTGTTTAAAAAAAAACCTAACAGCCTGGCTGAAGTAGAGCTGAACAGCAGGAAAAGGAAAGCAGGCCACGCTCAAGGGACAGGGACTTTGTAATACAGCAACAAGGAGTCCCTAAGGGACTGTTATTATGGCCTCCTTTTCCTTAGAAAATAATATGTGAGCACAAGAGCTGGCACAGGAAGTAGAAATCAGCAAACAGGAACTAGGGAACCACTGCCATCATGACTGTAGTGACTTCTTCCGCGGCCCTACACCCTGTGCTGCTGTACTCTGAAATAATTTCAAACTGGAAGGGAAGATGCAAAAATACTGCAGAAAATGGATAAACACGCCGCTGCAGAGATCTGACGGACACACCGCTGCCAACATTTCCACTGTCGGCTTCATCATTCCCACTCTTTTCTGAGCCATTTGAGAATGAATTCCGCTCCTGAATCCCCATCAGCCTAAGTGTCTCAGTGCTATTCCTTGAACACAGGACTCTCTCTCACATAGCCCTAGCACAGCCATCAGAATCTAACGTGAACCAGATATGACATCAAACCCGCTGCAGATGGGCTTCTTGCCCTGTCGTGTCCAGGAGCCAGTCCGACAGCACGCACTACAGTTAGTCACCATCTCCTGCCTGTCTGAAATAGCTCAGCCACATCTCCTTGGTGCCTTTGAAGAGCACACTGGAGACTGTCCTACACTCTGTCCTCAGGATGAGATTCACACCGTGAAATCCAGCAGAAGCACCAGCCAGGACACTCGGGTCGTGTCTCGCTGGTAGTGACTAACTCACGTCGTGCAGCCAGGATCCGGTCTCCAGGTTTCCTTTCTGCCAGACCACTCTCTTCCATGTGGAATTAGCAGACATCTTACAGGGAGATTCATCACCCCCGAGAGCCCCCACCCAGAGCTCTTCCTTGCCTGGATCAGCTCTCACCAGGCAGTGCTCACCCCACAACCTCGAAGGGCGTGGCTCCTCGTCCTTGTTCTGCATCCTTCTGATGTGAGCTGGGCCCCTTGGCATGTATTTACTCATGTATTTCTATCGGCATGGACACATGGACTTGTTTTACTTGACGAGCTAGAACCAGCCGGGGTCCTTATCGGCCACGGCCAGTCTCCAGTTGTCCTGGACTTGCCCTGAGGTGCACCTGGCTCCTGTGTCCCTCTGTCAGCTGGGATCATTGGCTGGGATTTGTCAACATCACCTGAGCAAGAGCCACCAACTGCGTCCCTCACCAGCTGCCCTGAGACCCTCGTCAGCCCAGACGTGACCACAGTGACCACCTTTGTGGCTGCTTCCAATAGATATTAAAATCAAAGGCAGAAACACAAAAAGGAATTATCCACTCCTCTTTCTTATGCACAGCTACCCCGTCAGAGGGCCAGGCATGCGCTAGGCAGCCAGTGTAGGCCAGTGCCCACCCTGCAGCGCTGGTGACAGAAGTGGCCACACAGCCAAAGCAGGGTGTGGTCTCTGAAAGACAGAGGTGTGAGGGAAGCAAGCGCAAGTGCCTGGGCACCTGATGTGTGCGAAGGTCCTGATTCCAGCTCTGTCAGCAGACAGCCAGCCCAGGGCTTGTGACTGAGCCTTCACAGAGGAGAAAGCACACAGAGATATAGGGGGAAGGAGCTGGGGATCCACTAAATCGAGCATCAGACAGCTAG
The DNA here is from genome assembly GCA_004026965.1 of Petromus typicus. Classification (NCBI taxonomy): domain Eukaryota; kingdom Metazoa; phylum Chordata; class Mammalia; order Rodentia; family Petromuridae; genus Petromus; species Petromus typicus. Next base: position 96,452 of record PVIR01000894.1, on the reverse strand, counting down.
TGACACCAGGATGGGCAAAGACAATGGGTTTAAAAGCTAGAGTTAAGTAGGGTTCACCAAGGAAAAGAGCAGATAAGGCCAAAACCCAGACATGTGAGTAAAGCCAAGCAACACGTCCACAGCAACTCGAGGCTGGAAGACCAGCACGTCAGAGGCAACTTAACGTTACAGCCAGACAAGTAGCTGAGGCCTTGCAGGGGCATGCAAAGGGAGCAGCCTCAGGCTCTGTCAGGCTGAAACCTGGGAAGACACACAGGGCTGAGGACGCCCTCAGTCTGAGAGCACTGTTCAACCTCTAAGTGGAAATCTCCATGAGACTGACGTTCTAGACTTCAAACGCTGGACTGGAGGTGTGAATTTGGAACACAGCCCTGATGAGGATCAGGCAGGGGCTGAGAGGGAAAAGAGAAGCCCAAGGACAAAGCCTGGGCTCTTCCATGTCTCAAAGTCAGGAAGAAAAGGGAACACCAAGGACACTGGGCAGAAGAGCAAACGCAAAGGACACTGGGTAGGAGAGCAAACGCAAAGGACACTGGGTAGGAGAGCAAACGCAAAGGACACTGGGTAGGAGAGCAAACGCAAAGGACACTGGGTAGGAGAGCAAATGCAAAGGACACTGGGTAGGAGAGCAAACGCAAAGGACACTGAATAGAAGAGAAGCCACTAATATAGGAATACACCCGTACTTGATAGCCCAGAGCAAAATTCAGAGAGTGCTCAGAGAGTGTTTGGAGTAGTGTGTTCAGGGGTTGGTGGAAGACTGGCAAAGTCACAGTAACTTTGACAAGAGTGTTATTAGTAAAGCAGTAACTAGAAAGGTTTGATTAAAGGAGGTTTCAAAGAGACCTGGAGTTATGAAAGTTAGAAAAGATAAGATGTCAAAAAGAGATTCCTGGGCTATCAAATGCCACACATTCAAAAACAACTCTGTCACAATTGATCGTGATGGTAAGACTAGCAATGGTACTACCAGGCTGACTGGGGCTGCCGAGTGACTGGCTAGTAGGAGGATTTGCCCTTTAATCAAATGGTCCCATGCACATAGGTGCCATGCAGGGTGAAGAGGTGCTGGCTGGCTAAAGGGCATGGAGAGGGGGCACAGAACCCTGCCAGGCTTCTGAGGACGGGACCAGCCCTGCAGCTCACGAGTGAGGCCACTGAGCCCTGGGCACAGGCAGGGCCAGGAAGGATGCCGGTGCCATGCAGGACTTGGGTGCTCGGGCAGCAGGGTGGTGGGGACCTGTGTGGGCTCTGGGCTCTGCGCTGCACCTGAAGGTGATGCCCAGTCACTGACACTAAATCCTGGGAAGGAAATGCTTTCGTCAGTTCAGAGTTCAGAGGTCACTCCAGCTTCCTCCGTGACACCCACCCCCAGCTGTGCTCGCCCACCCATCTGGGAGCTGAGGCAGGATGCCCAGCTGGCATGCTCCTGCAGGCAGGGCATGCTCCGATGGGTGTGAGGTGACAGGCTCAGCCCATCAGAGGCACAAAGGGGGATGCGAGGTCAAGACAACTTCCGCGGGCCCGGGGGACCTAGAGGGAGGGGCCAGGAGGACAAGAGGACCTCTGGATCCGCTGCAGGTCTCCACCGCATGTATTTAGGGCGTGCTCAGGCCTGGACTGATCCCTGAGCCCCGGGGCTGTAGGTGAAGCTACAGTGCTCCACGTGCACACATGCATGCACACACATGCTCACAGGCATGCACATGCACATGCGCATGCGCACGTACGGCGGCAGGAATCCGGAATTCTCCAACGCCTGAGACGCCAGTCTGAAGGGCTCTGATCCGAGAGCCCGGCACCGTGTCTGCCTTGGGGCCTCTCCTCCCGGGGCTCCACTTGTACCTGCTCTTGCTCCGAAGAGCCGGAAGCGTGTCACAGGCCTGTTCTCCAGCCCACTGCTCGGCTCTGGCATGAGTGAGTGTCAATTACAGTCTCCACGTCCCGTGGAACCATTCACATCGCAATTCAGGTCCACATTAGCCAAATATACTGACACAATGTAAATCCTATGGTCAGTGTCTTCCACCCTGCAGATGTTCGGGGTTATGTTCCTGAATTTCAATGTTCCTACACACATGTTCACAGCCTCACTTTTCTGAATATTCATTTCCTTCTTGGTCTCTCTAACCCTCAGTTTCCTAATCTGTAAAATGGAGTGATTAGATCTATGTAACAGGCTCTTTGCAAAAAACAAAAGAAAACAATGCATTTCAAATGCTCAGAATAGTACCCAAAACCTAAGACTCTATACATATTAGCTATTATTATTAGGAGTCCCGGGGCTTAGGGATTGTGAGATCATCCAGCATCATGCTTGTTGCTACTAACAGCATACAAAGTGTCAGCCGCGGACACAGTTTCCATATGTAGGCATCGTTTCACTTGCAGCTCGGCCTGTCCGGCTCCCTGGGCCTGCGGCCGTGAGGTCTCCCCTTCTACTTTCTGCACTCTGTGTGCCTAAGTCTTGGCTCCCTGGCCAGCAGCCCACACAGAACAGGCCACACAGTTCCTGGCAGGTGGGTCCTGGATGCGTGCGCTGCCATTTCTTTGCCCTGATCTGATAGTAATGCTACTCCTTGGCAATAAGGTATTAGGAAAGTTTAAACTTTGGGGGGGGTGCAAAGAAATGTCCTGTGTGCCCGGTCTAAACCAAAGGTCACCGAGCATGGAGAGATGGACCTGTGACGTCACTGTGAAGAAATGAGCAGCTAGCTGGGAGCTGATTCTCGCCCTTTATTTTCTAAGCTTCCCTACGCTATGCTCCAGTTATTGCTATTTTGATTATTATAAAATCAAAAGGAATCTGGCTCATGCACTGGTACAATTCCATGGCTTTTTGTTTAAATAAAAATCTGCCTCATTCCACTCCCTTAGCAATTTCAGTTTCCCCTTCAGAAGTGTTTAGATCTGCCCGAGCCTGCAGTTCAGAGGGGCCGGAGTGGAGGCCTGGCCCGGAGTCTGTCTTCCACATACCACCCTGAACTGTCACTCCTCTTACAGCACCCTATCCCCAACGCCACAAAGCCAAGTCCTTTGGCCAAATCCAAGGCCCATTTTCCACCTGTCTCCTTTGCAGCCTCTCCACATCGCTCTTACAGAAGCCCGGGCTTCTGGATCCTTTCTTCTTGCCAAACTGCTCTGGTGTTGATGCATTTGGACAGCTTTTCTGTCCTACAGACTGGTGTGTGTCTGCCTGACTGCTGACCCTCGGTGACCCTCCCCCATTGCCGTGTCCTCCGTGACCCTCTCGGAGGTTGCAGTCAGGGGCCCATACCTGCAGCCAGGTGCTTGCTGCTCCTCCAGGGCTTCCATAATTCTTCATCAACTGGACAAATCCCTCTTGGGTACTTACTATGCAATAGGTACTGAGGATGTGGGTGAGCTCAGGAAAATCAGGCTGAATCCTGGAGTTTATAATAAGCTCATCTCTGACGTTTGTCAGAGAATACTCTATCGAGTGGTGAAGTGCAAAGGAGGTGAGGCCAGCTCTACTCTGTCAAGGGAGGCGGCTGCATGGAGGGACAGGGTCGGTGCTCCTCACGGAAGGCTGCCTGGGCCACTGGCCTCAGCAGGTCATCGAGGGAAGAGCGCCCCACACGCTGAGCTCCAGGAGCAGGTGCAGGGGATCCCCGGGCTCCTAACACTAGTACATGCATGCGAGAAGGACTGTGCGCACTTCCGTCTGGACTGTCAGGCCTCAGAGGTGTTTATGAACAGCCTTCCGGGGTGGGGGCACTGTCCCTCTTCAAAGCCAAGAAGAAGTGTGCTTCTGTCCAGGAATCCCAAGACACAACCTATGGGAGAAAGAGCCCCATGGTTTGGATTTCACTGGGAAGCCGTGAGCGGTCTAGACCTGGGGCTCCTCTCCACCCTGCCTAACCCAAGCGGGGGCACCTGACCCGCTGGGCACTGCCCTGTGGGACAGGTCTCAGGGGATGGTAGGGGCTGGTGCTCAGAGCTCTTCTTTAACCAAAGTGTCTGTCACCCGCCAGCACCCACAATGTCCCCAGCCTGTGCCGATCTCAACAGCCAAAGGCTGATGTTTCCAGAAAGAACCTTCAAGTCAAAGGCTTGACATTATCCATCCGAAACCCTCTGTCCTTCCCTTGAAGTTCTTGAGGGCAGCCAGCCCCGGTCATTTTAAATTCTTGCATCCCGCAAAATGACTGGTTCAGAGCAAATACTCAAAACTATATTTGCTAAAATAAAGAGGGAAAAGAGAAGGTGCCTTGGAAAGGACGCTTGTTTGCAGAGACACACAGGGATGCTTCCCTCTGTGTCACGCACAGGGTGCTTCCAGTCGTATAGACCCAGTTCTCAAGCCAGACCCACTGCCCAGCAGCCAGCGGCCTTGGTCAAGTTTCTTTAGCGTGAAGTGGTAATAATCTTGTCTTCTCCACCCAGAGGTTTGTCTGAGAGGCTGTGGGGAACATAGTTGCCCTGTACCTCACCCAAACTGCAGTGGGAGCTGAAAGACTTGCATCTAAGCCGGCACTCTGTCCTCCCAGCTGCCAGTCAAGAAGGACCTGGGCCACAGGAACATGAGGCTGGAGGGCCTCATTCTGGGGTCATTTCTGCCGTTTCCATTGTTTAACAATAACTCATGCTTGTTGGTACTTGCAGTCTTTTTCTTTTTTCTTTCTTTCTTTCTTTCTTTTTTTTTTTTAAGACAGTGTCTCGCTTTGTAGTTCAGGCTGGCCTTGAGCTCAGCCTCCAACTCATATCACAGCAATCCTCCTGCCTCTGCCTCCCGAGTGCTGGGATGACAGGCATGAGCACCACGCCTGGCACTGTGGTAAGTGGTACTGATTGCTTCTGGGCGTGAGTCTCCACGCCCAGTATTGTATGTGGTTAACTGGGGATCGAACCCAGGTCCTTGCGCTTGCAAGACAGGCGCCAGAACCACTGAGCTAAATCCCCAGCCCCGAAACTTGCAGTCTTGCAGTTGCCAGATGAGTGCTGATTCCTGCTCCGGGAGGCCTTGGTTTGTCTCCCAAGTTCTCTGAGGTCATCATGGTAGTCCTTGGCCAGCTTTTGTTCTGAAAGGCAGCCAGCAGCACACCACGTGAGCATCTGTGGCCGATCTGGGCCTTGCGTCCACCCGGAGCATGTGAAGGGGCCGGCTGCTCTTCCTTAGCAGCCATCAGCCAAGGAGGGACGCTGCTCCCTGTGCTGCCGGGACACAGGCTCCAAGCCTTTCCCAGTTTCTGCCCTGGATGTGGAACTGGGCTGCACTCTGTGGCCGGGGACAGGTGCACAGCAACCCCGTGGCAGGTGGAAAGACCACACCTAGATGGATGCGGAGATGGGTGGCGGAGATGCCAGTGGTCCGGCTCAGGGCCACATGATCCTGCCCAGCATCGGAGTGGAAGCAGGCAAGGAGCCTGTGGGCAACATGGGCACAAATAAGGGTTGTAGGGCACTGGGAAGAATCCAAGGCCACAGACACGGCCCACAGCAAACTGTGGGGCCCAGGCTGCTGCGACTCTCACCATCTGTTGTTAGCATTTATAGTTTGGAGCTGCAGACAGCTCCTCTGGACAGAGTGGCCGCTTGAACTCGGCCCTTAGGGTCAGCTGGAGATGAAGAGGAGGTTGGGTCGTGGAGACTGTGCACAAGGAAGACCCAGTGAGGGGCTCTGGCGGCGGCTCTGCGACGGCACCAATGTGTCCTCCCTCCCTTCGCTCAGGTTTCTTCCCCAAGGGTACCAGGTGCTGTGTGAGGTTCTGCGTGGGTCTTTCCCCAAAGCCCTGGGTGGCGTAGTTTACATGGCGCACGTGGAGAAGCTGTGGCCAGGAGGTCAAGCTTAGCAGAATCGGTACATCTCAGGAGTGTCGTTGCCGGAACCCGAAGCCAGGGTTGCTCAGTCACATACTCCTCGATGCCTTGCTGTACAACTATGTGTGTACATGACCATCTACATGCACACACACACACATGTACATGCAGAGCTGTGTACTTGTGACATAGCAGTCAGGTGTATACATATGTGTGTGCATCTGTGTGTATGTGCGTTGTGCATTGCCTGAACATTCCCCGACACAGACATCACAGGAATTCGGCTCCGATCCTCCTATGTCTTTATAGTCTGAGGCTCAGGGGTGCCGGTGAGCCAGTTTGAGAAACACTATGGGGAGAAAACAAAGCAGCCAGATGGACAATCACAATCTGCTTCTTAAATATTGAGGGCCACCTGCAGTGCGCAGGCATCAAAGGCAGAGCAAGGTGGAAGTCGGAGAAGACCTTGCAGAGGCGGCGGCTCAGTGACAGGGAGAGGAGGCAGGCTCTGGACCTCAGGACAGTGCTTTCTGGGGTGACACATGGGGGACACAGGGCGCTCAGCAGGGAAGACGGGCAGGAGCACTAGAGCGTCTGCTGAGCTTCTCTGTGCCAGGCTGTAAGCAAGGGTTCAGATCTGACTTTGGAAAGAGGAATTAGGGTCAGTGTAGACAGCAGGGGAGCGAGCGGTGGACAGCATGGCACGAAGGGGTACTGGTCACTGGGCCTGTGAGTGGTGATGACATCTGGACTGAGCGGGCAGACAGCGAGCTGCCCGGCATGGAGCGCGGCTGGCACCACCCTGACCTGGGGTCGGACGCAGGCCCGTGAGTGAGCACGGGAGGAAGCAGCAGGCGGAGCTTCCACGGCACAGCTACGAGGTTACCCCCGGGCGCATCTACACAAGCAGGTGGAGAAACGACACGGCTCCAGGGAGGCCGTGCTTCGTCCACAGTGTCTGAGTGAAAGCAAGAGTGAGTGTGGTTGACAGGTCTCAAAAAGAACCTTAAAGTTTTTCTTGAAAGTACATATGACAAGATTCCCCAAAAATAAGAAATACCAAACTATCACGGATCAGCCGTGAAGGAAAAAAGGAGTCTGAGCACAGTGGGGTGGCCAGTGTGGCGGCCTTGAAGAATCTAACTCCAAAATCAATTATTACTCTGTGTCCTGCTCTTCCACTTACCACATGGACTAATAGGTCTTGTCTCATTGATTAACCACCAGGTACAGGGTGTAACAATAAAACCCGGATATCAGAACTCTGGCCAGTGACTGCCGCACACCGCCGGTCAGAACACACACCTGTAGCCTCTCAATCTATTATTAATGGGAGAATCAGTTTTGCAGAACCCACTGTGTGGGGGTAACTGGTGAGTGGGTGAGGGCATTGTCTCATGCTCACCCCAGTCCTGCTGTGGAAGCCAGCTCCACGGTGTCCATGGTCCTGCTCATGTGAGCAAAGGGCCACAGGGCGAGGGTGGAGAAGGGAGATGTTTCATGAACACAGAGGGGGCAGCGGCGGAGAGGTTCAGAGTAGAGAAATGACCCTGATGAGGAGATAGGCCAGGGTCGCGTTGGGGAGAAGAGGAGATTTTATATAATCAGAAGAACGCGTTAAGGCAGCTTTTCTGCTGAATGCAGGCGGGAGCTCAGGTGGGACCTGCCGGCCTGTGCTCTGTGGGAACCTGTGAGCAGCGGACTAAGCGTGTGGGAGGGGTGTGGCTGCCACACACACGCATGCACGTGAGCGCCCGCACCTGCACTTACACACACGTGCACACACACGCACACACACACACACACACACGCCACCTTTCACCTTGTTCCCGGAGCTTCCAACAGGGGCGACCTTGGAGGCCTGCCTGGCAGGAAGTCAGGGCGAGCAGGACGGCTGGCCCTGCCTCCTGGGCTGGCGGGACAATGTGTGGTGGAGTTCTGTTTGGTTTAGTTTCCGGTTTTTTGCTTTTGATGACAAGAACTGCGGAGCAGGGCCTCGAGTGGGATGTGCTTGTCCTGGATGATGGTGCCCGCGTGACCTGCGTTTCACTCCTTCCCTAAGCCTCAGTCCAGCTACCTAGAAATGAGGATTAGCTTTGCACCTCCCAGGGCGTCGGGGGTGAAAGGCGACCCAGAGCAGAGCCGGCGCCCAGGCGCGAGTCACGAACAGGCCGAGCTATTGTTGCCGACAACACCGAAGCCCGGGTGTGGACCTCGGGCCGCCCAATTCCCTGCCGTCCTGAGACTCAAAGGACTTCTGCGGGCTGGGACCGGGCGGGAGGATCTGGAGCCCCGCGGGCGGGAAGGCAGCTTGGGGGTCCGGAGCGGGCGGGTCTGGGCGGAGCGGGCTAGGGCGGCCTGGTGTCCCCGCCCCGGTGTCCCCGCCCCTGCGGCCCCGCCCCCTCCTGTTCCATAAATCGCCGCGCGCGGGGCCGGGAAGTGCGCGCGGCGGCGCAGCTTGGTGGCCCGGCGTCTCTGCCCGCGCTTCCTCGCTCTCTTTCTGGCGCGGCGAGGTTGCGTGGCCGCCCTGTCCCGGCGAGGGCCGGGGAACCCCCACCTCCGCGTCTGCGGGAACCGGGGACTCCCTGCCTGTGTTTCTGCGCGGGACCGGAGACCACCCCCAGCCTGGGCCTCCTGCGCGGGCCCCGCGGGGAGCGCAGTTCGCGGGACCCGGCGCGCCATGGCCCCCGCGGCGCGACCCCGCCTCGGGCTGCTGTGCCTGGCCGCGTGCGCGCTGCTGGGCGCGGGGGCCGAGGCCGACTTCTCCATCCTGGACGAGGCGCGCGTGCTGGCCAGCCAGATGCGCAGGCTGGCGGCCGAGGAGCTGGGGGTCGTCACCATGCAGGTAGGGACCTTGCGCCCCACGGAGACCGCTCGCGCGCGGCCCCCGCCCGCGACCCGTCTTTGTCCCGTCCCGCCGCCGAGCTCTGCGCGGCCCGCGACTCTGCGGGCGCCGCTTCCCGCTCCTCGCCGGCCTGGCGCGTTCCCGGCGCGGTCCCGTCGCGACTCTTTGTTGCTGTCTGCTCTGCTCGCGCCGGCCGCGGTCTGTCGCCGTTTTGTGCTCGCCTTCTAGGCAGGAGCGGAGACCCAGGGAGGCCAGTCTCCCCGAGCCCAGGAGCCGGAACCTGGGAACACCGGTGGGCCACCACCGCGCGCGTCCACCTGGAGCGGCCACCTCGCTGCGGCCGAGAAGGCCCTCGGCCGGCCGGGGAGGGCGGCGGTGACACTCGTATGAAATGTCACCGCCCTCCTGTGTGCACGCTCGGACTACACTAGCTGGGGGAGTGTGGCCTTCGAAAGAGCGGAGTTTCCAGGAATCTGCTCTTCACATCGGTTTCTGATTTCACCCCAAGGGGACGGTCTCGCCTCCCGCGGTGAGGGTTCTTTTCGGCCACTTAGGGACTTAGGTTTCTGACGTCTTTTTCCCTGTCTCTTTTTTTACCCTCCCCCACCCGGTCTCCTCCCACAAGGCCGAAATTTTCCCAAAGCAACTTGCTCGGATCTTCCCTGTACCAATGATGACTGGTTTTCTGAAAAAAATATTTTACTGATTTTTAAGGGAGAGGGAGGAGGAGCAGAGCGTCTGCTCGCCAGGTAATTTTACATTATATGCAGACACCAGCCCTGAAGTGCAATAGAGTCGAATTTTCTTCGTTTGCATAATAATAGACAAGCTTTCAGATCCATCACTTATCCTCTGCGGATCGCGCAGGTCCAGAGTCACCTATAATTTTTTCCATATGGGTTTTCTGGTTCCTACTGTAGCTGCCGAGTTCCTCGCAGCGACCTGAAGGAGGTGGAAACTGGGTTTTCTTCTCAGTTCAGAGCACAAGCAGTTAGGATTTGCACCGAACGCTTAGTCAAACTGTTGGCGTGCAGTTCTGCTCGGGGCCTCCGATTCTGCGGCCTTTGCCCTGGGCCGTCTCTGGGCTGCCGAGGATGGAGGGCTCCCCCTTCCTCCTGGAAGCGCAGGGCTTGCTTTCCTGAGACTCAGGGCCCTCTCAGAGTTCTCACCCTGTCCTTGACAAAAGGTGAAATCGGATCTCGGCACATTGTCATTCAGGTAGGGACCCAAAGCAAATGTAGTTTTAAAAGGCTTCGCTGGTGAAAAGGAGACCCTTCCAAAAAGGCCGGCCAGCGGGGGGCTGCGCCCATATGGCCTCCGCCTCCTCCCCTTGGGCCTCTCTCTAACACCTTTGCGACCTCTTTGTGGAGGCCGACCTCCTGCTGCCCGGGCTTTGTCTGCCGAAATGGAAGTGGCTCCGCACACCAGTTTTGAATCCTTCCTCTGAAGCCCTGTGGGGATCTGCCACTTGCCCGGGTCTGGGAAATGGGGGAGGGGTCTCTAACTGAGGCCAAGGCCTGCTGGGGGCGCGGGTAACATCTAGAGCAGGTGACATTCCTGCCTTTGAGAGCAATCTAGGGGGTCACGTGGGGTGGTGTGCAGCGTCCTTTAGGACCCCACGGCTCAAGAGGCTGGCTCTGTGTGGACGTGGGGTGCACAGTGTCAGACCTTAAGGTGCGGCGCTGTGGCTGCCGCACAGGAATGCTGTCCTGGGCTGGAGGGCTTGACTCCTTTCCACTCTGCTTCCCGCTCTCTTGCCTTTGCCCTTGGCCTTTCTTGCACTGAGAAACGTTCTGTGGCCCTGTTACTTACAAAAGAAAGAAAGAAATAATTTTCAGAGTTCTCAGATTGCTTCTGCTGGTGCCAGTCTCCAAGCAGTTTTTACCTCCTCGCCGATGCAGAGACCCCTGCGAGGCCCACTGGTCTTCGGTGGCCGAGTGACCCACATGCTGCTCACAATGGTGGCCAGGGTGACTTTACAGAAGCGAGAGCTGAGCCTTCCTCCCGTGCCAGCTTCCAGGACACTGTTTCTGTGCGTGCTGGGGAAGTTTGAAAAGCCGTCTCTCTCACAGGCTGTCCCAGAAGTTTTCTAATAGAGGTGACCTATTTCTGTTTTAAAGTCGTGTCGTTGTACCTTTTGAATAATAGACAAATTCTGAAAGCTTTACATGATCAGTAGTGCCAGCCCACTCGGCCAGCTACCCCGATACCTGGCAGCAGATGTCCTGCGTTGCTGGTAAAGGCCAAAAGCTTCATCGTCCTCTCCTTAGGCCGTCAGCGCTGTGTCCGGCACGGAGCGGAACTGGTTGGGGGACTTTCTCCTTCCTACTCTCATGCCCATGACAGGTTCTTAGCAGGTGGCACCATACAGGGCAAGGGTGCCACCTTTCAGCTGGTTGGTGATTTCCTTTGCAAGCTTCCAGGACCTCATGGACTTTGCGGGTTCAGGCATTTGCTCCCCTGGAGCTGCCTGGTGGGTGTGTCACCCTGACTGGAAATCACCATGAGAGAGGCCCTGAGCTCTGTGCCAGCGCTGAGGAGCCTGCAGGAGGGAAGTGGGCAGCCCTTCCTGCGCAGCCCCGGGCAGAGTCCTTGCAGGTAAAGCAGGGCAGCGGCAGCACCTGCGGTTAAAGGCCTGTCTGCTCAGGGCTGGTGTTCCAGGCACTCACAAGGCCCATTTAACATTATAGGACAGTCCCAGCCTCCACACGAAGGGGCTGGCACTCGGCCAGGGTGCCCGCCTCGGAGTGAGCTCTCCTGGCTGGGCACGGACTGTGAGCTTGGCAGATCCACTGGCAGGTTGGTGAAACAGCTGTTGAACAGCCAGGGAAGGGAGGGCTGGGGCAGCTTCACTCCCAGGGGCACAAACTGGAGCTTCCCATAGGGCAGGGCCACTGCGGGACCTGGGGGGCGGCCAGGGCAGAGCTGGGCACCGGAGATGGAGCCAGATTGGAAACGGGGCCGCAGCCCACGTGGGGGAGGCCCTGCCGGTGCAGTGCAGTGCTGACCTGTGCCCGCGGCCATCTCCACACGGGCCCAACTTCCAGGGGACCATCGTGGCCGCACGAGTGACAAGGCCTGCCGTACCCTCAGCTCGATGCTGGCGGTGAGCAGGAGGCGCTCAGCCCTGGACAGCGGAGCACCTCTGCGGGCACAGCACCAGGTCTGGGGACCACGGGGAGCCGCAGGGAGGTCACCGATGGCCCTGCACCTGTCCAGGGCCGTGGGAAGTGTGGCCCAGCCTCTGGGGGATGACAGCCACCTTGCTGAGTCCTTCTGGGGGTGCAGGATGGGTGCCCGTCTCTGGACCCTAGGGTGGCACCCTGGAGGGCGAGGACCCCGCTGGTGTCAAATGTGTTTTGAGCCAGGTCTGAGCTGCCCTCAGTCAATTTCCTGTGTGATACAGCCATAGTCTGTAGCTGTAAAATTGCATTCCTATTTAATTTCCATATTTGTTCATGTTTTATTAATATAAACAGTATTTTGCTTCAGTTGCATGGAGAATTTTCAGTTGGTAAATACAGATTCTTTGGAGGATACGTGGTTACAGTGTGTTAGGATGCAGAGCAGTGCTCTTCCGCTGCATTATGCCCGGCCCTGGAGCAGCGCCCTTGCCCAGCACCCCAGGCCCTCTAGGTGGGCACCCCACTTCCTGCAGGGCTGCAGGGAGGACCCTGCCTTCCGGGTGCGCCGAGTGGAGTGTGGCTGGTCTGACCGATTTGCTGTGTGTTGCTCTCCCAGGAGAATGAGATCAGGTAAGGGCAGCGGGCGTTGAGCTTCCTTCGGGAAGTCCCTCTCCTGTGCACACGTGTGGCCTCAGGAGGTGATTGGCTCGTAGCTGTGACATTCATCACTGGATGAGTGTTCTGAAGCGGACACAGCAGGGGAAGCCTGGCTGGCAGAGGTGGTCCCTGGGGCGGGGCAGGAAGGGTCCCCCACCCCATCTCTGCGCCTGCCAGCATGCAGTGAGCTGTTTCTCCTCCACTGCGCCACTCTGCCTCGGAGCCACTGACTCCGGACTGGGGTCTCCACACACCAGCAGCCGATCCGGACCTCCTGCTTAGCCCTGGGTTTCGGGCGTAGTGCCTCAGCAGTGAGGAGGTAGCCAGCACCCCGAGAAGAGTGAGTGCGGCAGGGCAGGAGGAAGGGCGGGCTCTGCCCCAGCCATCTTCTGACCTGCCTGTTGCCTTCCCAGTGCCCCGTGGCAGGATTGAGGCCTGGAGAACAGGGTCAGTGGGCACACGGGCACCTACCTGTGACTCTTGTCCTACTAGAGGAGCAAACCCAACTTGGACTGGCAAAATGGAATGGACAGAAGCACCAGACACTGCCAGGGATGCCAAGTCTAATGCTCACAGAAGTCAGCTAGACAGTGGGGCAGGGCAGGTGGCAGGAAGGCATTAGGTGGTGCCAAATGGAGGCCGGTGCTGGGGCTGCGGGGGACTGAGACAGCGTGGTCACATATCCGGTTTTGACATGGAGTGTGGATCGCCAGGATGTCGGCACCCAACAGTTCAGGAGAAAGCCACTGTGTTTGTGTGGGCCAAGCAAACACACCTGTGGGCCAGTGGTGTGTGGGGTCTGGGTCAGGACCCCTCAGTGGGTTCCGGGAAGGGAACCCTGCGCCCTGAGCAGCTGTGGGGCATCAAAGCCCTGGGCACACTGCGGGAGAGCCGACCAGCCTCGGGCTCCGAGTGGGCAGCCTGGAGTCTGAGCCTGGCAGTGGCCTCCCTTCCAGTATTTTCCAAGTGCATGTTTTGTGCCAGGTAGTGTCGGGGCCGACTACCTGTTCATTGGTCAATTACCAATGTGGTGCATCTCTATGAGGAGTCCAGGGCCAAGAGCGAGGATGCCAGGGATGTTATTTACCCACGGGATGCCCTGAGGAGGTGACGTGTGGGACAGGGCCAGAATTCATCCATCTCGCTGCCGGTGACTGTGAACTGCTAGTTGGGTGGCATAGGACAGTGGCATCGGCTGGCAGCAGCCTAAAGGGACTGAGCTGCTTCCCGGCCTGCAGGGAAAAGAAAGAAGACTGGGAAAGTGGGAGACTAGGAAACCAGCGGGAGAGGTTCAGGAGGTGACGCAGCTGCTGTCCGAAGCAGAGGACGGGCTCTGTCCTGCACCTGCCCAGGGTGCTGCGAAGCCAGGCTCAGCGCCCGCTGTGGGCCACACCTCTGTCCCGGAACTCTGGGAGCCCGGGGGTCTGCAGGCTGGGAAGGGGCTCAGAGACAGGCAGATTCGCCACCCTCGCTACGGAAACTGAGGCAGAGAGAGTGCAACTGGGGTCTGGCCTGACGATTTGCGCTGTTTATGATATTCTGCTGCAGGGCCCTCTCTTCTTCCCATTTCCTTAAACTGGGAAAGGCAACTTAACACCGTATACTCTGCTGCTGGGAAGAATCTTCGCCCAGTTCTTTTATAGATGAGAGTTAAAAACCAGTGGTAAGTTGACAACTGACCAGACTTTTCATGTTAAGCTGGTACTTAAATACTTAAGTTGCTGAGCTGCAGTTTAAGTTCAGAAATTCCGAGCCTGACTCAAAGGTTAGTTTTTTTAGTTTTATTTATAGGCTTAATTTTTGCAGTACGTGTTTGCAGTACATAGGTCTACAGCCCTTCGGGGAGTCGGCGCGTGGACAGAACAACTTCACTCTGTTTCACCCCTCCGCCCGCTCCATCGCGCGGTCCCTCCTCTTGGAGAAAGCTCTGTCTCCCCATTTACTGTTATTTATTTGGCTCTTTACTTATAATTTTTGTTTCTCAAAGGAGCAACTTGAATTGGTCAATAACTCTTTGTCATCATGGGCCTGTGCCACTACCAAAGTAATTTTTATCACAAAAATAAAGCATTTCATAAAACATAAAAACTTTAAGAGAAGAACAACTTAGGTTGGTTAGTGTTTGTTTGTGTAAAAGCCACTAAAGGAAATCCCACCTGTAATTTTCAGGCAAAGTTCTATTTTAAAATTGGCTCTCATGACTTATGTCTCTCTCCCTAGTTATTAAGAGTATGAAGTTCGTGAGTGTGTGTGTGTGTGTGTGTGTGTGTGTGTGTGTGTGTGTGTGTGTGTAATCTGCAATAATATTATTAACTTGGAACACTTGTTTATTTAATTTGGGGCTGCAGCTCAGTAAAGGTCCTTGCAGTCCAGCTTTACCTTACCTCTTTTTTGCTGTGCTCAAATTTAGTTTCTTCCCTGATACTTCATGGAGCAGGCTGAGTTAATTACAGCTTGGAGGGTGGCACCGCCTAGATGCCAAGGGTGGGGAGGCCGAGCGGCGGCCGGGTCAGTGATCCCTGGAGACGCTGCGCCTCTCCGCGACTGCAGAGTGGGAGCCAGTGCACGCGCACCTTGGACACGGCGTCTCCCATCACCTCCAGCCAGCGCGGAATCGTGCCGACGCCATGAAGCCCAAGATGGAGCCGCATTTTTCCCCTTTGATTTTTCCTGGGTTTTTTCCCCCTGAAATTGTATTTTTACATAAAGTATTTTAAAAGACGCTTGGAGGCCCTGGCGGAAGGACAGTGAGAAGCGGCAGACCAGGGAGAGCGAATGTGAATTTTTAATTAGGCTTTGAGCTGAAGCTTCAAAGTGCAGAGGCCTCCTTAGCGATGTTTGTCTTGTCGCATTAGCAGAGGCCGTGCAGATAAAAGTCACCAGTGAGCCCAGCAAGGTGGATGGGTAGATAATTAGCTGTCCCGCGGTCCTGCAGCGGGATCAGCCTGCCAGTCCCAGGGGGCAGCAGGGACTATCGACAGGAGGAAGCCAAGGGTGCATAGAGCGCTGGCAGTCATGTTACCAGGCAGAGCTGCTAAGGTGTGTGTCTGGGGACAAGGCAGACAGCTGGCCACGCTCTCTCCTCTTTCACTCCAAAATCTGCACTCCAAAGAGGAGAGACCGGAACCCGGTGACCCAGGAGTATGCCGATTCTCAACGCCCAGCTGCATTTATGAAATGATGTGCTGAAAAGGGGACTCTGTAGGTATTTCCATGTCACTTGAAAATAAAGTGTTTATAATGGGAACAGACGGAGAAGCCATAGGCCTTGGCAGATATTGGTGAGCGCCTAACCGCGAGAAGGCACTGGACGTGTGTCCCCCTGGGGTCAGTCTGCAGTGCTTGTAACTGGTTCGGGTCAGTTCGCTTCTGGGTGGGGGGACACACATGTGGGCTCGGATATTGTGAAAGTTCTGTGGTCATTCAATTCACCTGGGTCTTTAGGGCTGTTGGGGCGCCTGTGCCCTCGAGACCCTCTGCCTCTCTCCTGGACTTGGGAGACGGCCTCCTCTGCGCGACTGGCTCTTCTAATGCCAGCACCAACGGCCCTGAGTTCTCGGAGAAGGTGCCTGTGCTGGGGCGGCACCCCAGCCACGCAGGTGAAGCCACGGGGTGTCGTCTGCCACTGTTCTGCTCACTCAGCCACAGTTGCTGCTGCCTGGGGGGCCAGGAGGAGGGCCTGAAAAACCGAGTGTGTGATCCCAAGCTGGCTACACCGGCCTTGTGAAGTGAGGTCTGTCCATCCGTCCGTCAGGGCTGGGAGAGCCCCAGCGTGTGCTGATTGCACGCCTGTAACATGGCGCGTTAATGTCGAGGCTCCTGGGGATGGTGAGACCTGGACATTCTCTGCTGACAGATAGTGAAGGCGCCAGAAGCGGTGGTCGTGGCCTCCAAGCAGTGCAGGGTGGAGAAGGAGCTGGGCCGCCAGGGTCTAAGACCTACTCATCCATCGTGTCGCCTGGTGACCTCAGCTCTGGCTGGGCCCTGAGGGTCCTGGGAGGTAGACACAGGTTTCCAGCCTCTGACTTTCTCTGCAGTGTGCCCCGAGTGGGCTCTGCTCCTTTGTGCTGCTTTGCACACTCTAGTGTCTGGCCTGGGCTCCTACAAAAGAATTACACTGTTTCAAATCAGTGGAAGTATCCGGCTCAGCTCTCCCCTGTAGAACTCTAACTAAGTCCTAGTTGAATCTGATGTTGAATTTATTATGGGAGAGAAAGTTGGGCTGCTTTTAGGAGTCTAAAAATGCAGAAATTATCATGTAAATAAACACAGACTAACCCTGAGCTGTGTTGTGAGGCAGCTCTTTCGGAAAGAGTGCCGGGGGCACTGTGTACGCATGAGGGACTGAGCTCGTCCTCTGCCCTTAAAATGAAACAAAACCATAATTCTTCAAATTAAAGACAAGCCTCTAACCTGCAGCGTTTCTGCCTCGGCCTCCCAAGCTACTGGGATTATAGGCATTCGATCACTGCACCTGGCCAAGAAAATTATTTAAAATTCTTAAGTTCTGTGGCTAAATAGCAATAATAAATGGAAAATCAGAAATCCAAAATTTTCTTGTTAGGGACTATACTGACAAAGTAAAATGTATGCATGTCATTTGTGTAAAACTCTGAAAGTTCCCTTGACTCCCCAGTAAAACCCAAAATCTCAGGTCTTGCCAAGTTTGGGATCACATCTCCTCCCTCCCAAGCCTACTCCTGCCCCAGGGCCTTTGAACAGGCTCATCTTGCCCCTGGGGAAGCGGTCTTGCCTCAGCCTCTGTACTCAGGCCTCCCTCTCTGCTGGCCTTGCTTTTCGGAGGGAACAGTGCACTTTCACTGCGGGGCTTCTGTGGGGCGAGCCTGGCCCCCAGAACCACACAGAACTCACTCAGTCAGCGGGGTGAGAGGGACCACTCTAGACTGAATGGTCCAGGAAGGAGGTGATGGGAAGGAAGAGCCAATCAGAAGGGCTGTGCAGGAAGAGGAGCCAATCAGGGAGGGACCTGGGTAGAAGCTGGTAGAAGCCTCTTTCTCTGCATCAGTCTGAGCTGCTTCATAGCAGTGCTTTCTGCTGTTTTGTTTTGCTTTTATTCTGGGGCTCGAACCCAAGACCTTCCTCGTTTCTTATTTTTTCGTTTATTTATGGTATCTATACTCCCTATTTATTTACTAAGGATCAAACCCAGGGTCTTCACCCCAAGCTACGCCAAATTCCTTTCCTTTTTAAAGTCTGTATTTTATTTGGTTGTCCAGATTGGGCTGGAACTTGCAGTCCTCCTGCCTCAGTCTCCCAGAGTGCTGGGATTCCAAGCGTCACCCCCAGGCCGTGCTGTTTTGTGGCTGAGTACTACTCCATCGTATGAGGTGCCCCAGTGCACCCAACTGCTCCCCAGTGCACCCAACCGCTCCCCAGCTGCAGACAGGTAGCAATGCAGAGTTTAAATTAAACACTAGCAGACAGGCCTTCCTGTCCCCTGGGTGGGGCTGCTGGGCCCTGTCTCGGCTTTGCAAGACTGAAGGGCTGACGACATTGTCCTCCCATAGGCCAGCAGAGGCAGCTGCTCTTTTAGTCACTGCAGCAGCATGAAGAGGCCTTGTGGTGTGGTTTTTGTTTGTCTGCTCTTTGAGACAGGGTCTTACTATGTAGCACAGGCTGGTCCTGAACTCGCTCACTGTGATCCTCCTGCCTCAGCCTCCTGAGTGCTGGGCTGTGGGTGTGTGCCACCGTGCCTCACTTCACAGTTTTAAAGAGGTAAAACATGGCTCTGGATGGTTATTGAGCCTTATTGTGGTTATTATGCCATTAGTTCATCTTTTCCAGGGGAGTATCCACTTGTTTTTTAAGTTGAATGGACTAATAAAGCAGTTTAGCATGTGCTACATTTGCGGCACTTTTACTTATCACCATCACTGAGGTTTGAAGCATTGCTGTCACTCCCAGCAGCTCTCCTGTGGGCTGAGTGCATGTTGGTGTGTATATCCACACGTCCTGTTTGCCCCGTGAGTGCCTAAACTCTAAGTGGAGTTTTTTTCAAGTGGCATTATCCTTGGTGGAAGTTGGGCTTCATTACATGACAGCATGCAGGCGGTGAGCAGGAATAAAATCGGCGGAATCCAGCAGGCACCAGATCTGCCAGCGGGAGCTATGGGTGGGAGGGTCTAGTTTTCAGATGAAGACCCAGCGTCTTGTGCAGCCCGGGTCAATGGGCCTCTGGGTTCCTGACCGGATCGCCAGCCGCATGTTGGGGAGGGACAGGGACGGGGACAGGGCATTGTAGGGGGGACCAGGGGTGCTGAGGCCTGGCTCACAGTGGGGTCAGGGTCAGTGGCTGAAATGAAAGCCCCTGGGAGGTTCGGACTGAGGGCGATGGGTGACCTTTGCTGTCCATGCCAACTTTCGTGGCTTCCCAGGTCAGAATGCCCCTGGTAGGGTACATCTCCAGAAAAAGGTCCTCGTGCCCCACTCGGGGAGTGCGCCTCAGTCTACCCTGAGTGAATCTTGTTGGGATACGGAGGATGGGAGGACGTCACTCCTGCTGGTTGGGACCCAGGCCTCAGCCCAGCGCTCCTGCGGCTGGGCAGACCCCACTGCTGCAGGAGCCAGGGATTTGTCACCATCCCAGCAACAGCAGACTACAGAGGATGAGAAGTTGTGTACAGAAAACATAAAACAACTTGTGCAGGAAAACTCTGTCAACAACAAAGCGAACAAGACTCCATTTCCTGCTGTGCAGTGCAGCCTGGACACGTCCCAGGCCGGCGGGTACCCGGTCACTCACTCTGGGTGCAGACGCCTCAGTCCCTGCGGCCCCTGTGGCTTCTCACGGCCTCTGCTCCTGTCCACACCTGAGCCTTCCTCACTGCCAGGCACTGACCATCGTTGACCTGCACGTCTGCTTGGGAGGGAGCTTTCGACAAAAAGCTTTGTTCGAGTCTAGCCAAGGCCTCCCCGTGGGGACACAGACAGGGCACGCCTGGGAACCACAGGCGCCTGGTTAGAGAAACCTGAATTTCAATCCAGCTTCTCCCAACTTCTGTTTTTAGTTTGTTTTTGTTGTTTTGAGACAAGGTCTGGCTGTGGAGCCCTGACTGGCCTGGAACTCCCAATAGTGACTCTCCTGCCTCAGCCTCTCAAGTGCTAGGATGACAGGCCTGTGTGACCGCACCCGGCAAGTCCTGGCTTTATTACTTCACTCAGGCAGGCCCCCCGTGGGCCCAGCTGCTTGCCCCAAATGTCTACCCTGCAGCTTACTGCACGCTGTCTGTGGCAGCGGGAAGTGAGTCAGGCACGGTAGCATCCACTGTGCCCAGCCTGGTGTGCAGCTTGGTGCCTGCTCTTCTGGCTACGCGCTTCCCCCTCGGAGTCAGGGCTGCCGATGGGCACCAGACTGATCAGGGGAGGTTTGGCATTCCACTCACCAGGGCCCCCTCAGAGAGTCAAGAATCATTCCCTTTCTGTCTTTGAGACAGATTTCTCTCCAACACAGAGATGCTCCTGCCTCATCCTCCTGAGTGCTGCAGGTGTACACCATCGTGCCTGACCCAGTTTGAGATTCTCTTGAAGGAATTACAGAGTAGTCATACAACAGCCAAGTGGCTTGGCTTCTCCAGGCTCATTTCTTTGTCAGAGGGGGATTTCATCCCACCTCAAAGGAGGGCGAGAAACCCTGAGGGAATACGTGGGGATGGGGGTTGGGGGGTGGCACATGCCCGGCATCCCAGCACTCAGGAGGCTGAGGCAGAGGCGTCACCAGTTCCAGGCCCGCTTGGGCTGCATAGTGAGTTCCAGGCCAGCCGGAACTGTACAGCAAAACGCTGTCTCCAAAGCAAATAATATATTTGTTGTTGTTGTTAACAAAGGGACTTGTTTTGGAAGTTAGGAATAAGAGGTGAAGAAAAAGACCTGTTTCTGTGGGTAGCCATATTCGCCTTGCTAAAAGAGGAGGGCTAAAGACGTGTTCTGCGGCCACCGGGTCAATCTGGAACCGGGCTGCCTCTCTGCTGCAGGAGGAACACCGCATTTATATACTTTCAGAGAAGCTGGAGTCTGCTCTCTGGGCTGTAGTGGGTCTCTGGCTGGCCGGCCACGCCGCCCTCCTAGCCAGCATCATGTCTGCCTCAGGTTGTGGACTCAGGGCCTGGGCTGGACTCCTGGGACGTCTTTATTGACATCAGGCCCCTCCTGCAGGTGGGTCCTTCCTAGACCCCAAGTCCTGGCCGCCCAGAAACCTCGCACAGCCGCAGAGGCTCAGTTGGCCTCCGGGTGACCACACCCACAGGGCAGGGCTTCCTGACGTCATCTTAGACCTAGACACGGGGGTCGAGTGTGTCTGTGTCGTGTGGCTCAGGACTGTGGTCCTGCCAGGTGAAGGCAGGAAAGGAGAGCTCTAGTTTGGTCCTGCTGCAGATGCTGGCTGTGCCTTCCGACCCAGCGAGGGCTGGTTCTGTCCTTGTGTCCCCAGGACCTCGGCTAGACCCGCCTTTGTGAGCTCCTAGGGAGTGAGGGCAAGTCGCTCTCCTGGTGCCAGGGGCGAAAGGGCCCCGTGAGTGCTCTCGGGATGGAGGACTGCGCAGGCAGCTGGCTGGACAGATGGCTGGACGGTCGGATGGTTGGGTTAGAAAGTCTGGAGCACTGTCAGACCTCTCAGCATTTCTTCCCTTCCTACAGTATCATCTGAATTACACCTTCACATGGGATCCTGTGTGGATTTCCTTGCTGAAATCCCTTTGTGAATTTTTAAATAATGTATGTGTAAGAATCTGGGGCCAAGCGTGGTGGCCCACACCTACTGTTATCCCAGCATTCTAGAGGCTGAGGCAGGAGGATCACCATGAATTCAAGGCCGGCCTGGACAACATAGTGATAGTCTGTTTCAAAACAAACAGAAAAAAAAATAGAGCCTGAAAAATAGTTTTTGAGAGAGAGTAACACTTTGTTGCATATCTAGGGATTAAAAGAACATTCTGTTTATTAGGAGGACAGAACTTGTTCACATTCATGTTTGTCCAGAAGGAAGTAATTCTGAAGACAGATGAAGGCCTTGGTTGTCTTTTAGCTAGTGAGAGTCCAGGAAAGGCCTCATAACGTAAACAGAAAGCCAGTTGTGAGGCTGCACGCCTTTCATCCCAGCACTGAGGAGGCTGAGGCAGGAGGATCACCATGAGTTCCAGGCCAGCCTGCACTACACAGTGAGGTCAAGCCTGGCCGGAACTGCACAGCAAGGCATTGTCTTAAAAAACCCAAACCAAACCGAAGCATCTGTATCTTCCTGCTCCTCATTTACATATTCCGAGAAATGCATATTTATTATTCTTATTGTGGCACTTGCGATTTCCATAGATTCAAGGGACAGTGTCAAAAGTGCCTAGTACTGTCCTGGGTATGATCCTGCCTCGGTCCGGACCACTTGGGGGCCAGAGGGAGAGGGTGCCTGTATTGCGGCCCTCACAGGAAACGTGAGGTCCCCAAGAGTTGGAGGTCACGGTGTGGTGCAGTGGGATTCAAACCTGTGCCATTTCTCGCCATGTAAAGTGACCCAGCGTGTGATATTTGCCTTCCACGCTAGCCGTGTTGTGTCAGAGGCTCACTGCAGATGTGGGCACGGGCTGGGAGAGAATTAGTGTCAGTCCAGCTCCATCGACCAGAAGCGGGTCTGGGGACAGGAAGCGTGTCCCAGGCGCAGTGGGCGATGACGGGCTCATTTCTTCAGGCAGGCAGGCGTGACCCTGCTCCAGGGAGCAGGGGTGTGATTGTCATCACTAGCAGGGGGACGACGCACCCGAGGACAGCTGTAGTCCAGCCCCACACGGGCTTTTTACCTTATATTCCAGAGCTCCCTCGGGGTGGGCAGAGTCCGCCCACGCCCTGGAAGTTTCTCTCCCCTGACAGAGTGAGGGCCGCTGTCGCGGTTCACTTCTCTTGCACCGTTAAGCTGTGCCATCTTCCTGTGAGTCACCGCGTGTGCTCTGTGTGTGGACTGAGGTGACTTTGGACTCAGTTTCTGACTGGGCCAGACGTGAGCAGAAAGGGGACCAGGAGGGGTACTCGTCACTGCTGGGGACGAGGTTACCCTTTTCCAGCCCCTTTTGACCCTGAGGTCCCCAAATGACTTTTCAAAGGGCCCTTGGTACTATTAACCTCAAATTTCTTCACGTCCTCGTACTTAATTCCTTTTCTTTTCTATATGTATTAGAACTCTGCCTACCTCTTTGTCCATTTCCTCCACCCTAGGTCTGTTGTTCATAAGCAAACAGAACAAAAGTTGGAATGTCTGATTCACTTCTTAGGGAAGAAGGGTGTGTCTGGACTTTCTGCCCTTTTTGTTGGCTGGAACCTTGGAGCTATGTTTTAGTTTTACTATAATATATTTGAGCAGTTTTGAATGAGGGCACTTAGAACCTTCGGGTTGTGTGGCGCTGTGTTCTGGCCTGGCTGGGCTCCCAGGCTGAGTGCTGGACACAGGTGGTGCCAGGATGGCGTGGTGTGTGGGGCCTGTTTGAGCCACACAGAGCCCTCCCCTGTGAAATTCGTGGCTGGATCGTGTCTGCCAGTGAGCTCGAGTTCTGTGAATGATGCAGGGCTGGACAGTCTTCCCGGTCTTCGTCTCACTCGAGTGTTTTTATTGCTTTTTCAGAGCTTTTTACTACCAGTAGTAGTGTCTCAGTCGACAGTGTGGGCCACCTAGAGGGTGACGCTCAGGAGTAGGGAATTGGGGGTCTGCAGGGCATGGGAAGCGTCTCCTCTACCTGGCTGGCACCGGGCTTGTCTGAAAGCCTCAGGGTGTTGGTGTAGCTCCTGTCTCACGAGACACCCTCCTGTTTTTACTTTATAGGATTGTGTGCTGACTCATATTTTCCTGATATTAGAAGCCAACACGTCACATTTAGAGTACTTGTCCTTAACATGAGAGACTGTGAAGAAACCCACTGACTTTGGGCGATAGGGCAGTGGACTAGGATAAAATCCTACCCACTCACCTCACGCCCATACCAGGGATCAAACTCAAGACCTTGCATGTGCGAGGCAGGCATGATGCCACTGAGCTCCATCCTCAGCCCTAACGAGACTTAATAAAAGATAAGATGCGCTGCGATTTGTAGCTAGGAGTCTGTTAGGGGAGCGAATCTAAGTCTTCTGGCCAAGCTGAAGTGGAAACCTTTCTTTGTGGGTCAGTTTATGGGTCAAGAAATCAGACTCCAAGGCCGACTACCTTCCTACAGGACAGTCATGCATGGAAGCTCAATTTCCTCATAACCTAGGCTTCCCTTAGAAGTTGCCTCAGAAAAATTGAGCTTTGCTTAAGTGGCTTCCTGTCTGTAAGGTTTCCATGGAGAGAGCATTTTCAAGATTAAAGCACTCTGGCTGTCATTTTTAACCAGAGGGGTTTTAACATTTATGTTTCAAAGCAGAGAAGAAATTTAAATCTTGTGTGTTTGTTTGGGAAAATTTACTTTTCTTTCCCAGATGTTGCAAGTTCGGGAGTGGTCAGCCCATTGTCTGCAGTAAAGAGATGGTGAAGTCTGTGGGCCTTGGGGCTGGGAGGCGGAGCTTGTGGTTCCCTTGACTGACAATGCTGCAGAGTGTCATTCATTTATCATTCATCCTGATCTAAGAAGGGCTGCGGTCAGGAAAAAGTCACTGCATTTCTGTGATTTCACGTGTCCTATTTGGCAGAAGACGTCTAAGTCTGGATGAGGCCTTCCTGTATTCCAATTATTAGCATCTTACATTGTGACTTTGCAGTTTTATCCCATAGGTCCAAAGAAGAGTGGCTGTTGGGTTTGGAGAGAGTGATGGGAGTCAGGGGTCACTCTGATCACAGCCCATTGGCCACCCCTGGTCATGTGACTGTGCTATCTGCAAGAGAGCCTGGGAAGTTCCCTAGTCAGCTTCCATATCTGTTTCCCCGGGTACCTTGGGAAATTGGACTCTCGTTGGTCAACAGTCCAGCATTTTCCTTCAGCTTTGAATAAATACCATGTTCATAAAAGTGTATATTTTAAAAAATAGTACCCTAGATTCGGCATTGAAACCAAGCAGATCCAATATGCACAGGCCACGGATTTAGCTCAGTGGTTCCAGCGCCTGCCTTGCAAGCACAAGGGCCCATGTACGATCCCTGGTAACCACGTATAACAACGCCAGTCTGATGGCTCATGCCTGTGATCCCAGCACTCAGGAGGCGGGGGGCAGGAGGATTGCTGAGTTTGAGGCTGAGCTCACGACCAGCCTGATCTACAAAGTGAGACCCTGTCTTCTCCCCCCACAAAAAAAAATCCAATATAGAGGGTCACTTGTGCATGACAAGAATAAGCCTCTTATCCAAATAGTATGCATTTACTAGGAATTCAGATGTGATTGCGCTCTCTTACAAATTAAGATTCTTTTGTTCCTCCCCTGCATTTCAACAAATAAAAAATGTGATGAACTCATGACCGTTGTAGTTTCTGGGAAAGAACTTAAAAGGGAAGCAGTGAGTTGTGGCTGGGATATGCAAATGACCTTGCTGTTTCTCCTCACTTGTTAGCAGCTCTGAGTGTGCTCCCTGGGCCTTTCTCTCGGGAATCACGTGGGGAGTCACATGGGGGAGTCACGTGGGGAATCACGTGGGGAGTTACACAGGGAGGCGGCAGCCTGGTTGTGCCTGTGCTTTCCCCGAGGCTCGGTCCTCGTGTACCTAGTGATGCTTTTTCATTGTGATGCCTTCAGCAGTTAATTCCATAGCTAACTACTTGATCTGTAAGAAACCACTATCTCCATGATTTCTAGAAATTACTTCTTCTAGCATAATAGTACTGTGCTAACTTACTCTTACTTGTGGAGTTTTGTGACCATATAAACTGTGGTGAGCAGAAACCTTGGAAATACTGCCTCCCAGGGCTTCTCCTAATTAAGGGGCTCTGCTTGAAAAGTGAAGAAAGATGCATATTCTGCTTGCTTTGACGCTGGGGTGGAGGAATCTAAAATCCAACAAGAAAGCAGTAGACACCGTTTCCAGTTCTTCCGGTGTCTAAGGGTCAGAAGGGTAGAGGCGTCCTGTGACTGGAAAGAAGTGGACAGCTGGGCCTGTGTCTCTCTCTGCTGTGCTGATGGAAGAAAACAGTGACTCAGCAGTGGATAAAACATGCAGGACTCGGGTTTATGGGGAAGAGATGCTTTATAGAACTTCTTGAAACAGTAAGTTGAGTATGTCATGTAAGACTTTGCTTATAAGGTTTGTTTTTTGGATGCTTTCCCAGTTGTTTTTGTTGTTGTTGTTGAAGACTAAGAAAAAGAAGCAATACAGATTTTTTTTCCTGTTTTGGACCAGGAAGGCATGCGACATAAGCAGGACAGCTTCTGCAAAGACGGCTCCCACATCGGGCTATGGTCCTTCCCTGTAACAGGCCCCTCTAGGCCCTCTCAGATGCGTAGATCCTCCTGAGCTCCAAAATCAGTTTGTTGTATTGTGTCCATGTTTTTTGCCGACAGTTATTTTTAGACGGAGCCGAAGTGCCTTATTCACAGGGTGAGTGCTCCCCTATCTATGTGGCTGACTCTGGGCATCATTAGCACCCAGGGGAAGCTGAACCCCTAAGCGGCTCTTTCTGACTCTGTTCCAGCCAGGACTTCTTTCCCAATCACAAGGGGCTCTGCCTACTATTGCTTACAGGCTGGGAGTATGTGTGTATGTAAATCTGCACATGCATGCGGGCACACACACATGCATGTTTTGTTTGCAAATAAATGTTTTGCATTGCGTTACAATTTTTGTTTCAACATTCTTATATTTCAAGAACATTTCAGGTTGAAAGCAAAGTATCAGCTTTGCCTCATTTGGGACCCAATTGGGGGAAATAAATGAAGCTGAAAATTGCCAAGTGAAAGAATGTGAATACTGGGCTGAGGATTTAGCTCAGTGGTTCCGGCGCCTGTCTTGCAAGTGCGAGTACCTGGGTTTGATCCTTGGTAACCACATACAATACTGGGCGTGGAGACCCACACCCAGCAGCAACCAGTACCACATACCACAGTGCCGGGCGTGGTGACTCATGCCTATAATCCCAGCACTCGGGAGGCAGAGGCAGGAGGATTGCTGTGATGTGAGATTGAGGCTGAGCTCAGGGCCAGCCTGAACTACAAAGCGAGATCCTGTCTCAGAAAAAAAAAAGAATGTGAGTACTGCTCACTGCAATTAACCCACAGCCCACTCACCCCCTGTTCCATTGCTGCACCCCGGGACGGCCTCCAGGCCAGTGCACAGAGGAAGCTGCAGCACACCCTGGCTCCCTGCGGGGTCACAGGGTGCTCCTTTCCCGTGTGGAGTGTGTCTATTGCCCCGTATTCCCTGGGGTTGGTGGGAAAAGTTGGTCAAAGGGATAATTACTTTTTTACTTAGTCGCCCGCTCTTCAAAAGGCAACAGCAAGTACTCATTAATTTCCATCTGATAGAGCAGAACTTTTTTTTTTTTTTGGTGGCTAAACAATTGAAACAGGAAATGACCCAAGATACAGTTTCCAGGACACCCTGTCACTTGGATCTGGTTCCCCACAAGATGAAAGCCCCAGGCCGGCCTGTGATAGTGAGTAGCTAATTGGGCTGGCTGATAGTGGGAGTATTTTTGATGTGAAAAATGAAGGAGGAAAAACTGGAACAGCTGTGTTTGGGTACAGTTCTCTAATCCCCAGATAAAACACTCCAAGGACACTGAAATTGAATAGTGCCTTTGGTTGAGGGGGAAGAAATCTAAAATCTGTCAAAGCACCAGCTTTAATAGAAAATACAAATATGTTTACATGAAAAACAGAACAATAAAAGAAAGATGAAAATTTTTGCAGAGCCAAGATACTAAGTGCTGCCTTTTAGGATTACCTTTGTTCACGTGTGTAATTGTGCATTTTAAGCAGTACGCTTGGCTTTGAGAAGAGACTTTCCTGGATTCCTTTTCTGGCCCCATTTTCAAGTGTGTTTCTGTTCAGTTCTGGGAAGAGCTGATTAGCTCACTACCATAACTGACCTTCCACAAACCCAAGTCAATCAGGAAAGTTTCTGGGCCAGCTGCCCCCCCCTCCCCCATGTAAATTTAAGCTGTGTGTCTCTCTAGAGAATAAACTGTTAGCTGAATAGGTTCAGTGTCCTATAAACCATACTGTTGGGAAGATCCTGCATGGGGAAGCTGGTTTTTCGAGACAGGTTCTCCCCTGCTTAGCCCAGACTAACCTTGAACTCGCAGCAGTCCTCCTGCCTCCTGCTGGGGCCACAGGTCTGAGTTCTGATTTGCAGCCCTGCTGGATGCGGGCCAGGCAGTGACCTGAGCCTCTGTGCTGTTGCCTGCGGGTGCAGCCAGTCGTTCTGTACACTCAGACTCAAGCCTTCCTCCGATGGCACCTGACACCATAATGTGTGTGTAAAAGCACACAGTGTTTAAGCAGAGGACCTGCTGTTGTGGAGGGGACGCCGCGCAGCAGACCGAAACCAGGGTCCTCACGCTGTCTGCCTGCCATGTGACCGGAAGCCAGTCTTCCAAGGGCAGAACCCCGCATGACTAGCGGGACCCTGCTGTCCTTGGGGGCAGCAATGCAGTGAAGACAGGCCTGGTCAGGCCACCTGCCACCTGGCCCCGTTCACTGCGGGACACTGGGGCTCCCTTCACACGTTCGTTCTGTGAACTGGCCCAAGGGTGCTCTTGGCGTGCAAAGCCCTCTCACACCCTGCCTTCTGCATGTCTCAGCCCTGTCATTCGCTTGTGCATCCGGGAGGCTGGGGCGGCCTTCTCACGGGGACGCAAGATCATAAGAGCTGTCTTCTCCAGGTCGCCGTGAGTGGGTGTGGGAGGGGCACCGGAACAGACTGGGCTTTTGGTGCCCTTGGGGCCCAGGGAGTCTCAGTTCTGCCCAGCCCGAGCTCCAGCTTGCATGCAAGCCTTCGAAGGGGCCCCGCCCACCTGTGGGCCATGCCCCCATGGCCACACCCCCTGGGGCTGGAAACCACAACAGTGAATCGCCCTTCTGGGTCACCAGGACTCCCTGGAGGGTGACGGAGCAGACCGGTAGTTCTGTGTCACCGTTGTTCACTGAGCCTTCGCTAAGTGCTAAATGTTATTTTTCTGAGACAGCTGTGGCTTTTCCAAGTTGGCTTTGAGCTGGAGCTCCTCCTGACTCAGCTTCCCTAGTGCTGGGATTACTGGCCGTCATGCCTGCACAGTGTGAATAGGTTGTATAATGTTTACAGCCTTACTTGGAGGCAGATAAAGACTTAGTTACGATTAATAAATGAAGTGCCGGCACTTCTAGATTCATGAATCTTGAGCACTGGCCCCAGGAAGCGCAAAGCAGAATCACTGCGGATGGACCACTCCCTGTCGTACTTTCCTACCCCGTTCATTTAATTTCTTAGATGCGGTAGATGAATTTTAATTCTTAAATGCGTTTTTCCTTGCACAACGACTGTCAGGGTTTTTAGTTCAGAAGTATGAAGAAACAATAACTTTTTTTTCTATAGTGAGGAATAAATAATTGGAATTTAGAGAAAAGCCAAACCTACCAGTACTTTTTTTTTGGTTGTATTGCACACTGACTAAACTACATCCTCAGATTTTCCCCTCTGCAACTTTTTATTTTGAGACATGGTTTCACCAAGTTGCCAAGTTACCCAGGCAGGGCTTGGATTTTCAGCCCACCCGCCCAGCCTTCCAGACTGCTGGCATTCCAGGTGTGCACCACCACGCCCAGCCTCTCAATGCATTTCTTTAAAGTTGCTGAAAAACTGGCAGCCCAGATAGCTCATGCTCCTCCGCAGACTCCGAAGTGATGTTTAGGTGGCAGTTAAGGGAGACTGCGGCACTGTCATATGGCTGGTACTGAGGCGACCAAGAGCTGGCCAAGTGCACTTTGTACGGAAGCTTTTCCTGGGAGCCAAGAATGGGGAGTTCTGCATGAATCTAAGCAGGTAGGACCTTCTGTTGTCAAGGAAGGGCTGGGAGCTTGTGAGGTATGGTGGCCGCGTGTAATCTCAGCTGTCCGGAGAATGAGGCAGGAGGACTGCCGGTGCAAGCCACCCTGGGCAGTGTAGTAACTTCGTGAGCCCGTGACTCAGAATAAAAATAAAGTCTGGGCCGTAGCTCGGAGCAGAAGCACGGGGTTCAGTCTGGGGTAGAGAGGCACAGGGGAATCAGCCCAACAGGGAGGGTGGAGATTCCGGGGCCCTCTGGGTGTTGATGGCCTTTCCCTGCCCCAGTGGTTCTGGGATTTGCTGGGAGCCAGAAGTCAGTGAGCCGCCTTTCTGCTCGACAGCCAGGTCCTGTGTGTGTCACCAGTGTTGTGATCAGGGGCTGCCCCGTGAGCCTGGACATGCGGGCAGCAGGAGACGTGGGGTAGTCCATGACCTTGCAGTTGAGGACGAGCCACTGACAGGGCCACCAAGCCACGCGGCCTTCCTTCCTTGAGAGGCTGTCGGGGTGACCTGATCCCCACACGACACCCGCAGCTGCACAACCTCACTGTACTTCCGCCGCTTGTTGGATTTTAATGTCTATCAAATGAGTTGCTTGTTGGATCAGGTTCATCTATGCAACGATACATTGCTTTCCTGGTGGTTGTCATCCAGGCCTTTAACACTGGCAGAGAGGTTGGCACACTGGGGCCAAGACTGAGACAAATCCAGGTGGCACCAGGCGTCCGTGCAGACTTCCCCGTGGTGAGAGGATGACTTGAGTGAGATGGGCCAAGGCCAGGCAAGTGGGCGCAGGGCTCTGTACTCCTGCAGCGTCTTTGGGAGGAGAAATCTTGGGGCTTTCAATGGTTGTGGGTACAGTGGGGATTGAATCAAAAATGCAGGATTTCGTGATGGTTCCGGTCGTTAGGGTGGAGGATTGTATTCCTTTAACTTGTATCTACATGGCAGACGCAGTGCCCAGGAGATAACAGCACCTATTTTATATGCCTAAGTTCCCAGCATCTGGACCTTGCAGCGGACCAGGAAATGCAACAGTATCATCACAGGCGAGTGGGTGGAGCTGGTCGTGCTTCTGCTCCCGGCCGTCTCTATCCTCCAGCCCGTTTTCCTCAGTGATACAACATCTCCTCTCCTTGTGTGCAGGTGAGGAAGTCCTCACTGAGGAGCCTCAGTTCTGCCCAGGGACAGTTAGCTGCTGGACAGGAGCTTTCTCCACACCAGCCCCTGGAGGCCGAAAGCAAACAGAGAAGGAAGCAGGAGACCCAGAGAGTGGGCTGAGGCTGCCCAGGAAAGAAGCCGGCGCCCCGTGCCTGCTCCGTGCCTCTGGGAGACCGAGAACTCTGACAAAGTCGTAAAACTGCACAGTTGGAAGGGACTGTGGAATAAAGGTCGCCAGCCTCCAGCTCGGGCATCCTTCTGGCCAGTATCAGCTTCAGAGGGGGACCCTGCCCTCCGTGGACAGTTCTAGTCTGGACCCCTGGCAGCTGAGTGTTGACCTCCAGGTGCCAGGTTTTCCAGTTTTTCAAAAGATGTTGAACACCAAAATTTTTATGAAATGTGAGTTTAAACCTTAGCTCAGTTTAAAACACCAGCTGCACTGTGTTGGTTAAACTGGATTTAGGGGGCTCTACTTAGGTTTCTGGTGAGCGGCCATGGTCCAGGCGGTCATTTTAGGGGCTCCCTGCTGTTGTTCCTTCTCCTTCAGACTTGGGGACAAGTTTCATCCCTCGAACTCTTCTCTGTACTACTTGTATTTGACTTCCCCCATATGAAACGTAGCTGTCGAGATAAAGCAGAGTGTGCAGCGTCACCCGAGCTTACATAAAATCATGTTTTTGGAAAGTGTGCTCATCCCCCACTTAAGAATTCTCCCGGGTCTCAGCTAAAAGCAAAACGTGGAATGGTTGCCAGTAAATGCCTTTTGTAGCCTTGGAAATTCAGAGTGATTTATCACTTGGTGGTAAGAACTGGGCCTCTCTCTATAAGGAAGGAGCTCAGGCTGCAGAGGCCAAAAATAACAAGTATAACCAGATGGCCTTTAATGAGTGTCCGCATGGCTGTCCAGTGAGAAAAGGGCTCTGGCCAGCTTGGCCCTGAGTTTTCTTTCTTGTAGCTCCACATGAAAGTCTTTGAACTTTAACTTCTGCTCCCTTCACTGCTAGGATTGGAAAACAGGCCTTGGAGGGGGCCGGAGAGGCAGCGGTTGGTGTTTACCGCAGTAGCACAGCTTGTGCGACCACTCCCGCGTGGTCTTCTAGTCCTCCCGCAGCAGGGTGGCTTCCTGTGGTGCTGTCGCGGTCCCGTGGTCTCCAGCATCGGTACACAGTGTGCTGCCCCTGCTGGTGAGGTCAGTCTGTGTGTGTGAGTCTGTACAGGCACTGCGTGCATGGTTACCAAAGTAAAGGGCCTCATTTCCTAGAGAGGTCATATTTGCCCTTAATAATCACAATTAAGCAGTGTATAATTATCCTGAGAAGGAATATGAAGTCAACCGTTTCCTGTTTGCTTCCTTGGTCTAAGTGGAGACTGCTTCCTCACACCCAGGCTCTCTAGTTCTCCTGGTTGATGCGTTAGTATCTGTGTGATTTTACAGTATTGCATGAGTTGGAAGAAAAATACACAAACACAGAAACATATAATATGTAACATATGCCTAATAGATATAATATACATACTTATGGCATAGAAATAAAAATCAGAGCTCCAGGTGAATCTGGGTGCTCTTTTCCTAGATTTCTCCCCAAGTACTGAACTCACATGAATTCAAACCATTTAACAATTTGACAGTCTGCACTCATCTTAACTGGATGCTTCTAAAATCTCATTTCTCTGGGCTGCTCTTGGGAATGCAGACTGGAGCACTGTGACATTTACAGACTTAATGGTTATAATGAAAACAGATAGGAAGTAACCCAAACCCTATCTGAATTTAAATTCCTGTAGTCTTGTCGTGGCTGCGTTGACATTTGCCCAGGACCTTTGGAATGTAAGCTCATACAGTTAAAAATGAAAGTGCATTTCTAGCCGCACAAGTTGGAAATGTCTCAGAGCATTTTTCCCTCAAGTCACCCGGATCCTCAAGCCAGCCGTGCTGTGACTCGCCAAACGCAGGGCGCTCTCCGACCTGCAACAGCTGGGGTTGTGCTGCCTGAATTCCTGCCAGTTGTGCTCGGATTGGGCCGTAGGGACTGCTTGTTAGCTCCCTGCTGCCTGGACAGAGGGAGGGAAGCCTGCTGCCTGGCGCTGCTGGCGTGCAGGTGTCCGGAGGGCACGAGGACCTTAACCACACGCCGACCTGAGTCTGGATCAAGGTGGCTGGCCTTCAGCTCTACTCTTGGCCATAACTATAAGCATGAGCGCGGTGCTCATTGTGCCGTCTCTCTGGCTAGCTGCACCTACTGACCGTGGAGCATCCGTAGAAGTTGAGACTTTGAGACCTTTTAGTTTAGGGCATTTCCACCGAGGTGGAGAGTACAGAAAGGAAGTCTGAGAAATGCTTGATTATTCAAGTAGCTTTATTTTTTCCTTGAAAAGCAGGCATGCAGAGTAGACCAACACTGAGTACTGATGGATTAATTCTAAGCTAATGAAAATGTAACATAAGTTCCTCCTTCACCAGCATAGTCGGTTTCAGTGTCTCCGTCCTTTTCATGTTCTCTTGGTGATCTGTGATCGCCTGTTACCTGGCACCCACACGCCTCCACCACCGCGCTGGAGACTGGGCACCGACTTAGCGTGTGACATATCGTCCCACTGAGCTTGTGGCCTGTGCCCCACAGCGCCTGGCACATACCCGTGCTCCGCAGGTGCAATTTCATCTCTCAGATTCTCACGGGGGCCAGACAGCGAGCCAGACGCTGTTAGGCATTTTTACACACATCATCGCATTTGAACCTTACAATAATTTTGTACACTGAGCATCATTATCCTTGCTTATAGGATTATTCTCCCCCCAGCAGCCTTAGAGATGATTAGGAGGAGTCTGGCTTTCTCTTCTCCCACATGGGATTGTTCTGGCCAGAAACAATTGGGGGAAAATTCTAGAGACCTTCACCCTGCTTGTATATGTGGGAGCTACTTTTTTTTTTCACGTTTCAAATCTTTGACCCTAGGAAACAAAAGCACAAGCCGTGCCCAGCAGAGCATTCATGGGAAGTGCAGCATGATCTTAAGTCCAGCGGGCTTGTTTCCACCCTGACTTCTGCTTACGGAGCACTGCGATCTTCGGCCACAGGCAATTGTGTGGATCGGGGATTCGGCTGCTGGTGGGGCTTGTCTGAAATCCCACAGGCCCCCACGCCCGCAGCATATGAGCCCAATGCAGTGTTATAAGTAGACAAGGCTATGCCTGACCTGATGTGACAGTCACAGTAAAAATCAGGCGCACTGAAAAATTGTATGAAATGACCATCAGGCTGTGTTCATTTGGTGCGTATGAGGTGTAATGAGTTTGGCATTTAAACTTGGGTCCGGCCTCAAAATCCAGATATACATTCTTTCCCCCCACACACAAATCCCCAAAGTGGCTCCTGTTCCCAAGGCTTCCGTGTCAGGGACCCTCATCTGTATTTCGCAGCCCAAAGTCGCCTTGGGATTCCAGCTGGTCACGCAAAAATGCTTGTTAAGGTCTGAGATGTAGTAAAAGCTGAATAAAAGTACCAAATCTATAACCCCTCACTCAGTACATTCGGCTGCTATTCATTCTGCTGCTATTCATTCTGCTTCCCCGATCTTAGCAAAGGCTGAGAAGAGGTCAGTATGCTTCATCTCGGGCTGCAGACCGAGCCTCAGCCTATGCGTGCCAGGCTTGCCTTCCGCAGTGAGCCCCACCCCGGGCTGGCAGACAGGTTTTTGAGTGTGCCCTGTGTGCTGGGCCCTTTCCAGACCTGCTGACTCACCACTTACCAAGGCAGCCCGAAGCCCCTCCGGGGAGGCCGGGGTCAGGGCCTCGAGCCGTGTCCCTTGGGAACAGGAGATGACTGGCTCTGAGCCTGAGGAAAGTGGGGTCCTGTAATGGCGCGGCTTGGCATCCTCTTTGAAGATGACTTGGCCTTCCGCAGATTTCATTGCAGAGCTGGGAGCTGGGAGCCAGTGGGCAGGATCCTGGGAGGCGATGGTATCTCCTTATCCACCATG
Organism: Petromus typicus; assembly: GCA_004026965.1. Classification (NCBI taxonomy): domain Eukaryota; kingdom Metazoa; phylum Chordata; class Mammalia; order Rodentia; family Petromuridae; genus Petromus; species Petromus typicus. Next base: position 61,990 of record PVIR01000894.1, on the reverse strand, counting down.
GCACAGGAGGAAGAGCTTCAGTGAGGCATCGTCACAGAAACCCACGCTTGTCTCCTGAGCCCCGGGATGGCGCCGCCCAGACTGCGGCACACAGGGCCGGAAATATTCCCGGGGCTCTTAGACCCGACTTCCACGTCCATGAGGACACCACTGTGTCATTGTGGCCCGTTGTTCACCACCGAGTGAGTTTCCGATACTGGCAGAAGAGTTGTGGCGGGTGAGAGACTGGTCTGGGCAGCAGCATTACACAGTCACACGGGACTGTCCAGAGGTCCTGGCCCCTGCCTGGCTTCTGCAGCAGAGCCATGGGGCTGTGCCACACCTACAGGTGTCACCTGCAGCGCGGGCCCTGCCCCGCGTCCCTCCCTGACTGTAGGACGGGAGAAGAGGTACACAGGCATCAACAAGTCTCTCGATTTGTGACTCCAAGCGCTAGGAGTGGGCTGTTCTTGTTTACGCTTTGTGGTGGGTGGGTGGGTAGGTCTTGGCTTCTTATGGGCCTGGAGCCCTGCAGATAACCAGGGCCACAAGCAACCTCAGCCTGGACTGATCTTGGAAACAAGAGAGGTGGATATTTTGCACAAAGGAGGGGGCCCAGAAATGGGGGGAGTAAGAAGAATGAAGATGTTTTAAGTACAGGTACCCATTCCCCACGATGAATTCATCTCTACGTACTGCAAACATGGGCCAATAAAAATAAGAACAAAAGAAACAAAGGCCTGGCTTCAACCCAGCCCCCACCGTCCAACAACACCCAGGTCTGTGGACGTCTGTGTCCCTCAGCACACCCACCTCTCAGGTTACGGCTCATTTACAGTAATGTTAGAAATAGCAACTGTTGGAACCAATTTTGCAGTCGAGGGAACTCTTTTTACTTAAAAAAATACTGACTACTCCTTTACTGTTGGATAAGAAAGACTTTGCTCAGAACTTGTTCAGAAATCTGTCCAAGGGCTGGGATTTAACTCAGTGGCACTGCACCTGCCTCACAAGCTCCAGGTCCAAAGTTTGATCCCAGGAACTGCAAAGACAAAACAGAAACAGAAATCTATGAGGGACACTAGAAGCTGGGCCTGCCTGAAAAGTTTCCTGTCCTCAGCAGTGGACTTGTAGGGAAATTCCATGGGCCGGCAGGTCAGGTCCCTGCCAGGGCAGCCAGGGAGCCCCTTCAGCTGCCCCAGGACCGCAGTGCTCTGGAACGAGCCTTGGGGAGCTTTTTGTGACAGTCGTTTCCCCTGCTGGGGCCACGCTCCTATCTCTAAATGAAAGGATCAACTAACTCAGTAATAGCAAGCTCATTATTTTATTCTAATATGTCTTAGGGGGGAAAAAAAAAAACCTATCTGGCAAGTCTAAATTAACGTTTTTCCCTCCAGCGAAAGGAAAAAAAAAAAAAAACTGTCCGTCACATGTTCTGACTAACTAGAAGTAGACACTAGTTGGTATCATTCCAGGCCCAAACCCCAAACTGCTGATGCTGGGCTAATCTGACGGAGGGTGTATTTGATCTTTTCACATGTTGCAAAGATGGCAGACAGCTCTCAGTCATTGCCACCTGCTGGAAAAGAACTCAGCCCTTTGTTTTCCTACAGCTCCTAGTGGTCCTAAGGGACAGTTTGATGGCAGCCGCAGGGGTCGAGGTGACTGAGGCTGAGGGCTCACGCAGGTCCAGCTAGATGTTGGTCACTGGCCCCTCACGAGCGCAGGCCCTTCCTGGTGAGCCCAGCCCCTCCTGCAGCCCCTGATCTCTGCTCTGCACGAAGGCTCAGTACAGGTGTTTGAGGTTCTGGGCCTCTGGCTGCTCAGCCCCCAGCAACTGAGAATCCCTGGAAATCCTGTACTGAACAGGTGGCCGCATACAGGCCAGCCCGTCTCATCTTAGTTCTTTTTACCAGCTCCTGTCAGTGCACGCATTGCAAACATGGACTCACAAAAGTAAAACACATTTGACGAACCAAACACCGTGCCTGCGTTCAGAGGGAGAGGCCTTGTGGACTCTGGTCAGTGCTTACGTCTTGAATATGCCTTTCATTTCAGCAGTGAGGGGCCATTTCTAGCATCTCCAGTGGCAGTGGACGAGCCAGTGACCCCCGACACGTGCAGAGCCGCCGTGGATTCCACCAGCTGCTGGCTGGGCCCCGGTGCTGGGTAGCATGGGGCTGGGGGAGCAGAGCTGCTCCCCGGAGCACAGGCAGCGTGTGGACTCGGAGCTCTGTGATGCCCACTAGCTCACATGTGCTGTCCCACCACCCAGAGTCACCGAAGAGATAGCATCCTAACACTGCCTTGGGAGCCCCGCTTCGGAAGCCACTTGACTAAGGACACCTTAGGAACAGACTTGGGAGTGATTGGTCAGGATTCCTGTGCTCCCTGAGTTTGTTTAACTCCACATATTCACAACCATCTTTTTGTCGCTAAGCCGGAAATCACGTCTGTTGCCTTTTATAGAGCATCTGCTATGCGCCAGGAACTTTGTCTGCCGTGTCTCTCTTATCCTATCTCTGTGAAGGAGAGACTTGGATCCATTTCACAGAAGAGAAAGCTGAGAGTAAGAAAGAAAAAGCAGCCTGCATGCTGGCACACCTGTAATTCCACTTCACTGGAGGCCTAGGCAGGAAGATCCTAAGTTTGATCCCAGACTGGACAACTTAGCAAAACTATCTCAAAACAATAAATGGGGATGTGGCTCAGAGAGGAGGCGTGGGCCTTTCAGACGACTGTGTGCTCAAGATGGGTGAACTGGGTAGCTGCTGTTCCCAAAAGTCCTTGTGCATAAAACTAGACCAGAGATGGGCGTGAGTGCCCACTCTGCACTGTGCTGGCAGGCGGGGACTGGCCAGTGATGGGTGAGGCCCAGATCAGCCTGGACTTGGGCTCCGGAGCTCCTCACCACAGGGGCTGCAGGGACCAGCAGCTCGCTAGTGCTCAGGAGGATGGCTGGTCATCCCTGGCAGTCATCTCGGGACTTTTCGGGCCTTTTCCCACAGGGAGCACCCAGCTCGCCTCCCGCACGGGATCTCTCATCCTGAGTTCTTGTCGGCACCTGTCCAGGTGTGGGTGAAACAGAATCTGTAGGATTCTGACCCTGTCCCTAACACCTAGTGACAGCGTATATCCCCTCTGCATAGCTTCCCTGCAGAAATGTCTAATTCAGATCTTTTGCTTATTTTAAAATTATTTGTCTTTTTTTAAATTTAGTTCTAAGAATTCTTATATATGGCAGACATGAGTCCGGTACCTAATAGGACTGGCAAATATTTTTTCCCATTTGTGGGTTGCCCTTGCAGTTTACCCTTTGAAGCACAAAATTTTTAAAAGTTTCAGTGACATGCAGTTGTCTGTCTTTGCTATGGCTCATGTTTTCTGTGTCCTACCCAAGAATTCTTTGCAAAGTCCAAGATGATGAAAACCTGTCCCTTTGCTTTCTTCTAAGGCTTTTATGGTTTTAGCTCTGACAGTTTTAAAGTTCTTTTTTAGTTAATTGTTATGTTTGTATAAAGTAAGGTCCATTGTCCTCCATGCCCTCTTTTTCGTCCGGGGCTGGGATTATCTCAGCCTTGTACACAAGAGACAGGCTCCCTGGCACAGAGCTATGGACCTGGCCCCAGATACCATTTCTTCAAAAGACTCCCGAGCCAGGGGCCGGAGATTTAGCTCAGTGGTTCCGGCGCCTGTCTTGCAAGTGTAAGGACCCGGGTTCGATCCTCGGTAACCACATGTAATAGTGGGTGTGGAGACTCACGCCCAGCAGCAATCGGTACCACATACCACAATGGCGGGCGTGGTGGCTCAGGTCTGTAATTCTAGCACTCGGGAGGCAGAGGCAGGAGGATTGCTGTGATGTGAGTTTGCTGTGATGTGTTTGAGGCTGAACTCAGGGCCAGCCTGAACCACAAAGCGAGACCCTGTCTCAAAAAAAAAAAAAAGACTCCCGAGCCACGCATGGTGGCACACACCTATCATCCCACGCTTGAGAGGCAGAGGCAGGAGGATTGCTGAGAATTTAAAGCCAACCTGGGCTACATACAGTGCCTGTGTCAAAATAAAGTGAGCCTGGGATGGGAATTTAGCTCAGTGGCTCCGTGCCTGCCTCGCAAGCGCAAGGTCCTGAGTTTGATCCCCAGTACCAAAGAGGAAAAAAAGAAAAGAAAGACCCTCGATCCCGCTGGCGCGCCCTTCACACCCTCGTGCTGGTCTGTGCACTCCTTGGCCATAGATGCGTGGAGCAGCATGGGATGGTTTTGTGGTTGTTTTCGTTTGTCAGTTTATTAAAATGTTACCACTGGGCAAGCTCGTTGAAGGGGCCAGAGCAACTCACTGTATTAGTTTTGCAACTTTTGAGTCTGAATTTTTTTGAAGGAAAGACATTTTTTAAGATGTTTTTAGAGCATAGATAAAATTCAGATTTGGGCTCATGTAATGGTTTCCTCCAGATTATGAAAATACTAGCCAGGAAAAAGCTTCCCGGGTTTCACTCCTGTGCCCTCCCGGTGGGGGCACAGCGCGTCCGGCTGGAGAGGCGGACCCTAAAGTACAGGCCTAGAGCCCTGGCGCCCAGATGTGGCACAGTCTTTAAACAAGGGCACAGACAGCCCCCTGTGGAGCAGTCGAGCTTTCCATAGCCCTGCCATTGTCCGGTGCCGTGGAGTGGCTTTTACCCCAAAAGTCTTTCTCAGAAGCTTTCTCTGCGGTGGTTGCAGGTGACATATACGATACCTTTGTTTTCTTCAGTAATGACCTAGGTTGGGGAGAGGAGGTGTGTGGACAGACACGAGTGCTGCTCAGTGGGAGACACGAGGGGCAGGTGCTGGTCCTTCCCGACAGCGTTTACTCTTGCAGGTTTTGCATCCTCAGGCTGTGGGAGGCTTCTTCCTGAGACCCCTCCAGGTGCCCGGGAGACTGTGAGGCTGGGCCACGCCACCCAGATTGGTCTCAGGAGTGGAGCCAGCTGCGCCTCTGTGGCGGCCTCTGGCGAGGAGCAGGGCAGTGCGGCCCTGTCCCTCCCGTACAGTGCTGCCCCCTTGCTCTGTGTGTTCCAGGGGCTAACCAGCCTTAGCTTTGTTTCTTAGCCACAGAGTTTATTTTTCTGAAGCTCTGAAAGAATCCCGATTCTGTAAATCTTGGCACTTTCAAAAATGTTCATCCTGTGCATGAAGCATTGGAACGTGTTTAAGTCTGATGCCAGCAGTGCCAGCAGCCGCGTAGCGACGCACAGGTGGGGCTGAGCTGCGCTTCCCTCCTCTGGTCGCGTGCGCCGCGCGCTTCCTTTCCCTGGCCAGAAACCCTAGCAGAGCGAGTGGACGAGTCTGCATAGCCGTGGACGAATCTGCATACCCATGAACGAGACGCCGGCCTGCAACGGGTGCAGCTCCGCAGCCGGTGACTCCAGCGGCTTTCAGAACACTGTGTAACTGAAAGATCCGCACAGAAAGGGGCACCATCTGGAAATTATTCTACGCTTTCTTCTTGGTTTTGCTCCCACAATGAAACATGAGCGCTCCAGCTTCTCTTGGTTGTTAAACTTTGTGGTGTAAATGGGGCCTGGCCCTGAAAAAGCCCGTGCGGCTGCTGACTGACTCGGGGTTTTGTTTTTACTCGCATCCTGTGGAACTGTCCTGCAGCTTCAGCCCGGAGGAGGGGCGGGAAGGGGCAGCAGCTCGACATTCATTTTCTGTTTTGAAAATAATGAGCAAGCTTGTGAATGAGCATCGATTGCTGTGGGAAGACTGCTCACCTTTTCCCGGAAGTGAGGCGGTGGGGTTTCTGCTGCGGCCTCCCTCTGTGCACCTGCAACGCCGTTTGAGGTGGTCGCCCCAGGTTCCGCCCGAGCTAACCCGAGCTTCCCTGCTGTGGAGGGATCCGAGTGTGAACTGTGTGGCCTGCCCTGGTGGCCAGCACCTTCCTGTCCCCTGCTGGCCATGGCTGGTGGACCGGACGTCCAGCCGAGATGGGTCCGGAGGCAGCTCTGTGTGCGGAAAGCGTGACGCTGCAGATCTGGGAGGGTTTTCCTCCTCGAGCTTGCTCCCTCCCCTTCTGTTTTCTTTCTCTTCTCCTTCCCTCTGTCCCTTTCCTCCCTCTTTCCTTTTCTCTTTCTCTTTGGAGATAGGCTGTCAGTCCACTGTCCAGTCTGGCTTCAGTTCCTGGACTCAAGTGATCCTTCTGCCTCCATCCCCCAGAAGCAGGCCCACGGGTATGTGCGCCGTGCCGGCTCCCTGGCGCATTTTAGTAATCCTAAGTTATGAGAATAACTGGGGAACCTGGCCAAGCGCGCCCCTGTGCTAACCTCTCTTCCCAGCGTCCTGTTGGTCCTGCTGAGTCACTGAGTCTCTGCAGCTCAAGGCTGGGCTCCATCCTGTGATCCTCCTGCCTCAGCCTTCCCAGAGTGTTGGGATTCCAGGCGACATCACCACACCCAGCTTTCCCTGCTCATTTCTCTTTGCTGATGACATGTGGCATCACAGTATCATTTTGCGTTCTGCTTTATAATTTTTCTCTTCGTCCTGTAACTCTCCACAGAAACTTTGGTATCAGATCTCCCTGCCAAGAGTGGCATTGAGAAATGAGTGCTCAAGGTCAGAGATGGAATAAAAATACGATCCCCCAGGGCCTAATGGACAGAAATGCCACGGCATTTCTGTGATTAATGTGTAGGCAAAGAATGTCAGCTTGAGATCCCCCCGGATATGAACCTGACCCATTGGAAGTTTCTTGGCTCCTGGAGGACGCCTGGGTATTGCAAGCTGTGCTGCGCAGGTACGGCCGGCGTGGCTGTCTGGTTCCGTGACCAGCTTCATCTGTGCTGGCCCGAGAGGGAAGATCGCATACAGATGACCAAATACCACACCTCCAGGGCTTCCGTCTTTAGAACCCCAGCTCCTGTTTGGTCCCAGATGGCACCTGGCATCTCAGTCTTGGCTGGGTGGGAAGGTCACTCCACCTAACCGATCCCCACTGCACTCTAGCTGGCCAACGAGAGGTCCCTGTGGACCCAGGGCTCCTATCAGGTGACCCCATTCCTCTCCTGCCTGTGCATCCTTGGAGGAGTCTGTAGAGAGGAGGAGACTCCCCACCAAGTAGCCCAGGCTGCCTGCCATGGACTTCTGTCCCAAACCAGCGCTGTCCGCCTTGCCCCTGTGCTTTTGGAAATCGTGAGGATACATACAACAGTGGCTCTGGCTTTCATCCCCGTGTGTGTTTACTTTTAAAATCAGTATTGCTTTGGAATGGAGAGGACCGTCTGCATCGGATGCCCCAGAGTGAGCAGACACCTGCCCAGCATTGCCTCATCGGGGTGACGGGCCCCGAGACGTCCAGCACAGAGGGTCAGAGACGAGAATGTGAGTGGTGCTGAGCTCGGGCTCAAGCTGTTTTGAACAAGCCACATCCCCGAGAGCCCAAGTGATTTGCCTGGTAAGGCGGACATCGAGGCGGCAGGTCCTCTGCCCTGGCGGGACCGTGTGACCCATCGTCCGCCCTGCAGTGTTGTGTACACGGTGGCACTGGGCCATACTTTAGGTGCACGTGGGATCTGGACCCATGGACGGTGGGTACTTTATTCCCTGTTCCTTTTCCAGTCATCTTTTGCCAATGAGAAATAATTTATGAAATGATTCATGCCTCCCCAAGCCTGTGGGGCCACGAGGACTGTGCCTTAGGAAAAAAACCAGCTTGTGAAAGAGATAAACAAAAGGAGTTAATAAGAATAACAACATTATTCCAAGAAGTCCCAGCCTGCTGTGACTCGCTTTGGAATCCGTGTGAAGTCCTCGCAGGCTGCATGCCCTGCGACAGGGTTTCTCATAGACTCAAGTTTGGGGGTGAGCAGAGGCCGTTTGGGAAAGAGGCAGTTAAAGTCGTGGCATGGCTGGAGGGGAGCAGTGTCCCACTCCTGCGCAAGGCAGACAGCGCCCTGGTGGCTTTGCTTTCCCTCCCTCTGTCCTTTCCCCAGCCAGAGGAGCAAAGATGGATTCCTCAGTCACCTTGGACACACTCCATTAGCCTTTGCACAGTCCACAGCCCACGACCCAGAGCCTCTGAGCCTGCCCCGTGGCCTTTACTGGGTAGAGGGGGACAACAGAGAGTAAGCTTTGTCTCTCTAAGGACTTTGCTGGCAAAATTGCTCTCAAAAATACTATGATTCTGAAGTAACATCAGATAGGCCACTGTGGGTGCATACAGACCCCTTATTAGTGAGAATGGGCCACTGCTTCCCTAGCTTTCTTTCCAGAGTTGCCACTGCTCAGGGGCACCCCAGGACCTCACAGATGGAGATCAAAGGGGGTAGGCCCGCTGACATCCGGACTGCCTCCTGCTGGCATTTCCAAACCACGATATACCCTCCCTCCCTCCCTCTCTTCCTCCTTCTCCCCCCACTTTCTTTCTTTCCTTCTTGTGGCACTGGGGTTGAACCCCGAGCCTTTCTTGATTCAGCCGTGAAGGCAGAACTGCAGTTCATCTGCAGCCGGGAAACAGCAGCCTTACTTTGGAAGTCTTGGGCTCCAGGTTTTGTGAGAGCAGCAGAATGCACCTCTGCACCTGCGTCCTGGCGTGAGGTCACTGAGCACTGGCCTCTGCTGGACCGTGAAGGCCTAGAGCTCGGGAGCTTCAACCTGAGGCAGGTTCGTGACTCACAGATCCTCCAGGTCTTGGGGATTCTTTCACTATTTTCTTCACTCTTCTTGTGAGAGCTTGAGACCAGCTTCCTTTCTGTCTGAAAACGACTGGCTTGGGTGGCAGGAGTCAGAGAGAGCTGGCGTGCCATGTTGCCCACCCCAGCAGATGCGGGGTTAGGAGGGCTTCCTGGGTACCTTCCTTGGGCAGGCTCCGGCCTTGCTTGTTTGCCTAAATGGCCTCTGCTTGTGGCTGGCGTCTCCCTGCCAGGCTGTGGTTGGTACCAACTCCCTACACCCGCCCGCATGTCCAGGTGTGTGGCAGGATGAATTCTGGACAGAGGGCTGAGTTTTGAGAGATTATTTCCATGTATAATTCGAGCAGCATCGTCTCAGGTTCTGCAGTTCTTAGTGAGCCTGACATTTAAAATTAAATCTCTTACCCGATCTAATTATGCAAATAAGTATTATCTCACCATCCTATGTGAGTTGAGCGTAAAGACCTTCTTCCTCTCCCACTTCTGAAGGGCTGTCCAGCTAATTTACGGCAGAGGAAATAGGAAGTGTTTTTGGAGGGCTGGGTTGACATTGAGCACTCTGGCTTGAGAACCATCTGTTAAATATTTAATGCGCCTGCAAAGCAGCCTTCAGAATTAAATATGCATGAGTTTTAGAAAACCTTGCTGCGGTATAAAAATGGAGATTTTTAGCATCATTTCAAGCGTGTCCGCCTAGGGAATCTTAATTATTTTTAATGAACGTGACATTACGGGTTTGAGCAGTGTGGGCACGTCCTATCCTAAGTGACGGAGCTAAGGGGAGGAGGATCTTTCTGGTGGTGCCTCAGCAGAGACTGACTGAGAATAGATTATTCGTTTAGTCTCAGGAGGTTAATCGCTCACCCCCTTTATATCTTCACTTAACTTTTTTTTTTTAAGGTTTTTTTTGAGACAGGGTCTCACTTTGTGATTCAGGCTGGCCCTGAGCTCAGCCTCAAACTCACATCACAGCAATCCTCCTGCCTCTGCCTCCCGAGTGCTGGGATGACAGGCGTGAGCCACCACGCCCGGCACTGTGGTATGTGGTACTGGTTGCTCCTGGGTTGAGTCTCCATGCCCAGTATTGTTATGTGGTTACCGGGGATTGAACCCGGGTCCTTGCACTTGCAAGACAGGCGCCGGAACCACTGAGCTTTAGCCCTGGCCCTACCTTCACTTATCTTGGTTTGAACCAAAAATAAAGCCAAATGTCCCTTTGTTGTAAGGAAATTTTCCTAGGTTTTCTGTTTTGCTGAAAGTAATGCCTTAGTTTTATACATGCATGGAATTTTGAGTATTAGAAACATTTTTGTGGGATCTCAGGGAAAAAGTACTAGTATTATTATTCAAGAAAAACTTTGTTTATCTTGATTTCTGTAATCATTATCTCCTACTTAAAAAAAATATACTTGGCCTAGAGATTTATTTAGCTCCTTCCTTCGCTCCTCCCTTCCTTCCTTTCTTTTCTTTTTTTTTCTCTCTCTCTCTCTCTTTCTTTCTTTCTCTCTTTTCTTCTTCCTTGTGGCACTGGGGGTTGAACCCCGAGCCTTCACTCTGAGCGACATCCTCAGCCTTCTCCCCTCCCCCGTTTTCAAGGTCTTGCATGGTAGCTCATGCTGTGTTCTAGCTTGTATCCTCCTACCTCAGCCTGATAAGAGTCTGGGCCTACAGGTTCCAACTCCTGCTTCGCAAGTGCGAGGACCCGGGTTCGATCCCGCTAACCACATACAATACTGGGTGTGGAGACTCACGCCCACCAGCAGTCAGAACCACATACCACAGTGCCGGGCCTGGTGGCTCATGCCTGTCATCCCAGCACTTGGAAAGCAGAGGCACGAGGATTGCTATGAGTTCAGGGCCATCCTGAACTACAAAAGCGAAACCCTGTCTCCAAAAATTAAAAAAAAAAAAAAATCTAATAACTGATGATATTTCTTCAACAGCGCTGGAAACTAAACAGGAGGCTCTTGGATTTGTTTTATGATGCTGACATCTGACATTTAAAAAGATTTGTACTTTCTCCTCACTTTCCTACCATTTATTGGTTTATATTCTCCATTCTGTGTGCCTGATTATGTGGGTGTGTGCTGTGAATTGGGATATTGGGACTTGGATTCATGAGTCTGTACTTTAATGTTTGCTTTTATAAGAGTATCAGGCAATATGGTGTTTCCAAACGCTGTTCTAAAGTAAATCCTCTGCATCAAGATGCAGCCTCTGTCTGCTCCTTGTCTCATGCAGAGGTGGGTCTCTTTCATGGACAGTGCTTTGTAATGTTTTCTGCTTTTTCAGTGTTGAAGAGAATAGAGCTTCTTTCTCCTGTTGCTTTGGTTTTGACCAGGTGAAGCTGGCTCCAAGGGGAACCGTCATTGCGTGGCCCATCCTACTGGGCTCTGAAATGTCTCCGGCATTGTCGAGGCATTTCCCTGTGCTCCACCACGCAGGACGCCAACCCTCTCACGGGCTTCCATCCAGCTGCCTCGTTTCGGTGTGGAGAGGGAGAAGGGTGTTACAGCAGCAGCAGTAAAAGTCACCCTTGACTGACACTCTGGGCCGCTCCCGTGCAATAGATCGTGCCCTTTCAATAGCAAGGGTGGTCGTAGGTGTAGGAGATCGGGGTGAGGAGGGAGGAGCTGGGAGTTTTAGGTTCTATGGCCAGGGCCACTCGCCTAGTTGGGAGCACTGGGTTTGCACTCATGGCAGCCTGATGGAGCCCTCTGCGTCCTCTCAGCTGTGGGTAGGTCTTCCTGTGGCTTTGCTGCCAGATCGTTCCCCTGCAGGCCCCAGTCGTGACTGCTGCTCTGCTCTTTATGTCCCTTTAGATGCTTGTTATTCCCATGTCTTTGGGTTTTGCTACTAGGTCTCGATGAGTTTGTCCAAATCCACGTTTTCATGGTTTTATCATTGCTAAAGACTGATCAGCTAGAATAAAGTAAAAGACACAATCAAGACTGACTTTGATGATTCTATAGTTAGGGAGATTTGTGTTTAATTTCTGTTTTATATTAAGAGAGGTTCTCACTATAGAGCCCAGGCTGGGCTGGAACTTAGGACAGTCTTCCTGCTTCAGCCTCCCAAGTGTTGGGATTGCAGGTGTGCACCAGCATACCCAGCCAATAGTTAGGATGACGTGATGTCCCCTGAGCCACACAGAGCCCAGCGGTAGAGGTCAGGTGCCCTTCCTGGGCAGGGTTGGCAGCACAGTGCTCTCCCTGTTAAGCTGAGTGTCTCGAAGTATTGTGCCCAAGGTTCCACTGGGGGAGCGCCAGGTACTCTGCTTCTGACTGTCTGGGGGCTCCACAGCAGTGTGCCCTGGGCCAGTCCCCTCCGGGTCAGTCACTACCCCAAGTCCCTCAGCACAGCAACCTGAATCATCCAAAATAATGCTTGACACAGAATTGAAGTCACTGACACAATCTCAGCAGTCACTGAGCACTTGTTACTGTGGTTCTTTGATGATTCTTTGGAGAATATGAAGTGTGATAAATCAGACATCTACATCTGTGGGGAGATGTTGACTACAGAGCTGAGTTTAAGGCTGTAAAACAAGTAAACCCTGCCTTGGGCTCTATCTGCTTGATAATGGGAAAGAGAAGAAAGTTTCTTCTTGGCTTGTGTTTTTGGTTTCCTTAAGATTTTTTTGTGAGTTCACATCTGGTCACACAGTGCTTACATTCACCTGAGGGGTACTTAACCGGACAGGACTATATCTGCTGAAGACATCCTGTTTCATTCCTTTCCCATTTGCAAAGATCTCTGTTTTCTGTTGTCTTTTATTTTTAAAAAATTATTTATACTTTGAGTTTCTGAGAGGAGTTAAGCAACAGGTAAGTGTGTATGTTTGATTTATTGCACTTACCATTCTAGAAGGAATGATCCGAAAGATCAATAACAAGTATTGTCACAGCTGAGAAGGAAAACTCAGATGTTGGTGGGAATGTAAACTCCTATAGCCACTTGGAAATCAGTGTGGAGAGTCCTCAAAACACCGAAGCTAGAAATTCCATTCCACCCAGAGGTTCCCCTTCCTAAAACTTATAGACATCATATCACTGTTTTAGGTTTTTGCCATTATTCATGGATTGGCTCATTCCTGGAATGATTAAGTGAAACGAATGAGCTGAGGTATGTATCAGTGTTCACCTCTCTACCTGTTTTGAAGAAGAAAGAAGAAAAAGAATGAAAGCTTCTTCCCGCCAAGCCTCCAGCAGGAAGTCAAGAAAAGAACAGGAGAGTCTCACTGCAGCAAGCCATCCCGATGAGGTGGCCACTGCTAACATCACACTGCTTTCCAGTCCTCACTGCTCCTTGGGTACTGTGGAGAGCATCCTGTGTCCTGCCTGCCCCAGCCGCCTACGAGACGGAGCCCCCTGGGACGGAGTAGCTATGACTCTTCCTTGTGCAGCAGCAGTGCCGGTCTCCTTGGGGCTGAGGAGGGACCGACTCCACTAGAGTCTTGCAGCTGCTGCCAAGTGAGAAATGCCAAGCAGGCTGCCAGCTTACCACACCTCAGATACTTCTCTTAGCAAACTCACTCAACACAGACACGTGGCATAGTCGTGCCATCTTAAGTGCACTTCAGTATTCACTCTCAGAACAGGATGTGTGTTGTGTTACAGGAGCGAGACACGCTTGGGTATTTTTTCTGTTCATTGTGCTATTTCTTCCTTTTAATTGCATATAGAATTTTATTAGAGGAGCTGAATGAAAGTACTGAGGACTGTGCCCTCTGTTCTGTCGCCTCCACTACAGGGTCGCTGGGGTGAGTGGTCTCTCCTCAAACATGTACTAGATCTTTCAGAATCTGTTTGCTCTTCTGTCTTCTCCCTGCTTCACTGAGCTCTTTAAGGACAGGACTATCTTAGTGCTGAAAAAGCTGAATTCCCTGGAGCCTTATCTCCAGCTGCCCTGTATCCTAAGTTCAGTAACAAAAAGAGGTAGGACACAACAGGCAACAGGCAAAGATTTCCAGAATATTCTAGAATGTTCCAGAATATTCTAGAATGTTCCAGGATATTGCTTTCTAGAATGTGGGCAAGGCTAAACGCAGGACATAAGAGACTCACCACCTTTTTCAGCAGCTGGAGGGACCAAGGACCAAGACCTGATTCCAGTCTTGTTGGAAGCCCAACAGTGTGGGAAGAGCATCTTCCCTCTCCACGTGCTGGGAGTGAGAAGAGACTGGAGGGTATCACATGTCACGTGTCACATCCAGCCCTCCTTTCCTCTTTTGTGATACAAGTGAGTGGGCAGCCAGAGGCATTGTAGTCAAAGCATTTCCTGCCTTCTTTCTTCCTCCTGTCCACACAGGAGGCCTAAAACTTCTCCCAGCTCAGTCCTGATCTCAGTGGATACAGTGGAGATAGCTGTCAGGGCTTGAAGTTTTGGAAAATTTCACTTTTTTCCCAAGTAGTTTAGTGTAATTGATATTTCTCTTCCTTCCCTTCTTCCTTTCCTCTCCTACCCTTCTTCTCCCTCCATCTCTCCCTCTCTGTCTTTCTTCTGTCCCTATCCCTGTGTCTTTGTCCCTGTCTCTTAAAATTTGCTTTTAGCTGGAATGTAAAATATATTCCTAAAATTGGGATTTTTACAGAAACTCAAAATAGGGAGAACATGACTCACATCCCAGGGATTCACGGTGGAAATTTCAATTTGAAGTTCCCTGGTGCAAGACTTTTGAAACGGTGGCCAGCAGGCCCTCTGCATCAGGCCCCCTGGATGCCAACTGCCCTCCACCCTGCCCCCCTCAGGACCTGTGGGCTAATTTGAAGTAATCCTCTGTGGCCGTGGGGCTAAGGAGCCAGCTTCTTGTACCAGCAGGCAACCCGAGATTTGTTTTGTACCTTAAACTCAATAGCTACTGCTTTAGTGCCGGAAAACCCAGTTATGTGGCCCTTGTCGAATAGTAGTGCGGTCTGCACAGGCGATGAAGCTGAGTTCCTGCTCCATAATGCCGCCCACTGAAGAGTCTGCCTGGTGGTGATTTTAGAACCCAATCCCTCATCTCCAATAGAAATATTCCCCTTAGAAGTCACTCACCAAAGCTGGGTGCCACTGTGCCCATTGTTAGAGACAGGAAGACAGGGGCTCTGCCCCGAGCTGGTCAGCGTGGCCAGGAGCAGGCAGGAGTCCCGCCCAGCTCGTGCCTGCTCCCCTTTCCCTCTCCGGAGCTCCAGCCAGATTAAATATGTACTTGGTGGGGAGAATAATTTGATGTTCCGCCTTTGACCTTGTTCAATAGTTTCATAGAATATATTTTATCATCCTGTTCCAACTGGCATTGCAGTGTAAATAAATGTGGTTTGGTTTTTAATTCAGTATCCGCTACAGCCAGAGTTTGAAAATTACATGAGAAATTAGCGTGGTCAAAAGCTTCAGTGGAAGCTGAAAGCTACAAGTATTTGGTGTGACCTCTCACATAGCTTCACTGATGTTTGATTTCCAAATCCGTCACATGAACAAGGCAAGCTGGGTGTGGCGGTTCATTCCTGTGATCCTGGCCCTGCTGAGGCTGAGACAGGAGGATTGCCAAAAGTTCAAGGCTCACCTGGGCTCTAGAGAGAGTTCAAAGCCAGCCTGGACTACATACTGAGATCTTGTCTCAAGAAGCCCAAAGAAAAAGGAAACAACACCAAATGCTTTACTTATTTATCAGACACTTATTGGATACCTACTGGTGATTGCACCTGCTTTGCAATGAGTGTATTTGATGAGTGTATTTGTTAGATGCCTTGCAAAAAAATAGCATGTCAGATGTGGCTGTGCTGGTGGCCGTGTCCATTCTAAACAGTAAGCCCAGCGGGGACGAGTTCCCTTGGGTGCAGCACTGTGGGCTGGATGCTGCTGCAGAGAGTCCCAGAGGAAACGGGCAGCATGTCTGAGAGGGCTGAGTCAGGACCCAGCCCAGACCAGGCCAGAGTGACAGCTGTCAGTAAAGCTGTGCGGTAAACTGACAGTGAGAGTCCAGAGCGCCCTTGGGCCACCCAGCGGGCCTGGGGGTGCCCGAGCCACCATGGGCTCCTGCTGCTGCCAACCGGCCTCTTGGCTGCCTGGGGCTTCGATGGTGCTGCCCACTCTAGAAGAGAGAGGGCGCCTTGGTGAGTGGGAGGTGGGGAGAGACCTGCCCCTCTGCGCGTGCGGTCTCCAAGGAGCTGGGGAGACGCAGCGGGGCCTTCAGCCTCACAAGTTTCCTCAAACTCCGGCCATGGGGACAGTGCTGTCCCAGTGGCTTTGTTCCTGGGAACAGTCTCTTTTGTCACTGGAAAGTCCCGTGTCTCAGTCACAGGAGCACTGTGCCTGCGGGGCCTTGGGCAGTGCCGAGAGACTGGTGCAGATTTACACACCACTGTGAGTGGCAGATGAGTGTATTTTTTAGATGCCTGTTACTTTTTTTTCTTTTGTAGTCCTAATAACTTGCAGAAATTTCCACCTAGACTTTATCACTGTGCTAGTTCCCTTGGGCATCCTGAGCCTGAGCCCCACGGCAGTTGGAGGTCAAGGTGCAAACACAGGTGGCACAGCCCAGCTTGGCTCCCTTCTCTAAAGCCCCATTTAAACTCATCGCTTTGAAGAATACTTCTTTCTTTTTAATATTTTCATCTTAAAATATTCATCCGTCAACAACACTTGGTGCGCTGCAAATTTCAGATCCATTTATAAATATTTTTAACAGCCAAATGTCATCAGCAGATATAATTCTCTTGAAACACTCACAAGACAGAAGATACCTAGCAGTAGTAGCTTTTTGAAAACCTAACCGCTGCTTTTCGGTACAGTTCTAGCCACCTGTCAGTGGAAATTGGGGCTCACTGTGTTCTGCAGTCTTAACAGCTTCGTGTCTCATAGGTGAAGGAGCAGCGGCCTGGGGAGGTGTGCTGAGATGTGGTCAGTTAGGCGAGAGTCTCTGTCATTCAGGGTTATCCTGCAAAACACCTACTTAAGTAAAATAATATAGCTGGGGCACTTTTATAAGCTTTTTCCTCAGATAGGGTGAGGAAACATCCCAAACAGCCTCCCAGGAGCATACTTTGAAGTATGAGAAACTAGTACTCACCTCGACAGGGTGCAACACGCCAACTTCATTTTAAACTCCAATAATCGATTCTCATTAAGTTATTTAAAGTTTCGATCAAGTGTTTCTTGGTGTCATCCGTGGTACTACCTGTGCTCTTGGCTCCAGAATTGAGTAGAATGGGCCCAGAGGACTTACATCTCCCCAGGAAGCTTAGAAAGTGCTCAAGGCCCTGGCCCTGTGCAGTCTAAACATTCTTAAACGCCTATCTCATCCTATCACTCCTCAGTTAAAATCCTTTTAATGGCTCTTTGTTTCTTGGCAAGTATACATTTATTCACTTAACCATGTAAAAAAAATCTACCGAGTACCTGTCCATCTGCGTAAAATCTAACTCCCTTCGCTGGCTTGAACGCCCGGCGCCAGCTGCCCCCGCAGCTCTGTTCCATTACGTTCTGTTTCATTCCCAAAAGCTCTTCTTAAGAAATTTGGCTTTTGGTCACTACGTAGGACTTCGTATCCTAATCCGGGGTGTCTTGGCCTCTGGTTCAAGCTGTCCCAGCCCAGAAGGGGCAGCCAGTAGTCCCGTCTCTGGGTGCCCACTTCCACGTAGACAGCCTGGGCTGCTGAGGGCTCTGTGGCTTCCCTGAAGAATGGGCCTGGAAGGCGTAATGGGGGAGTCCTCTCCCTGGAGGGCCAAGCAGGTGCTTTCTGGACGAATGCACTCTGGCCCGGGGCCCTGGGACCTCAGGAGCTCCACCTCTTCCCCTGTTGAGATCCTCCCTCCAAGCCAAGCCACACCCTTGCTCATCAGACCCCTCCCCAGAACTCTGCCTGGAGCCTGGGCCCACAGCCCGGCGCTGCAGGAGTCTGGTGGTACGTCACCCGCGGCTACTTCTGGTGCTGCTTCTAATTAGCGTTGCCAGTTTCTCAGAGTGAGGACCTTATGCTTCGCGGCTCCTGCCTCCTCCAGAGAGGTCTGGATGGACCGAGAGACAAGCGTCAGCCGCTGAGCCTGCACAGTTCATCATTCCAGGTCCTGCCTTTGTCCTCTGTGAGGAGATTCCCAGGGATCCCGTCCCTGGGTGGGGTTTGTACCCACAGAACATTCGTGTTTGGAGGCGAACACAATAAAGTCTCATCCCCAAGAATAAGTGTGCAACCACCCATCCTGCCCCCTTCCTTTCCTTCCTCTCTTTCATCTTTACTCACTCCCTCCCTCCATTCTCTCGCTGTCTGAAACACACACACACACACACACACACACACACACACACACACACACAGCCTTCATGGCAATCTGGGGTTGCAGAGGAGAGTATTTGGCAGCAGGAATCGGAGGGTGAGAGGCAGGATGGAGATCTGGCATGCCTGCGGAGCATGTGGGCAGCGCGTTGGTTTCTGAGAGTGGCCCTGAGCGTGGTCAGCAGTGCAGCTTGGAGTCCAGTTCCCCCGGCTGCCGGCAGCTCTTTCCCACATGTGGAACTGATTTGCTGTTTCCTCCTGCCCCCTTTGAAAGCCAAAACAACAGCAGCACAGAGCCCAGTAACCCTTCAGAAACTCATGCGCTTGGGGAAGTGCTTCCCACCGTTCCGCCTTGTTCTCTGGGTCCGTGTTTCCCACCCCAGCCCGGCATTGGATGCCCGAACCAGAGATCTGGTGATCAAGACTAGAGCCCTGCTGGCTGGATGGTCGCTTTCGCCTTTCCCTGCGCAGTCCAGACCGATCCTTTTCTGTGTGATTCCTGGTGAGGACAGACTATCCCCAAATAGGCCGCCCTTAGAGATGACACACGCCAGCTTGGGGCTTTGCAGGCCCCCGTGCTGCTCAGAAGGCTCATTGGTTGGAAGTGTGTGTGTGTGTGTCTGTCTGTCTGTCTGTCTGTGTCTGTGTGTGTGTCTGTGTGTCTGCGTGTGTGTGTGAGCTCAGCACCTAAAGAAATGGAAGTAAAATGGGAAGACTGTGTAGAGATGTGAAATGCTTTGTCTTAAGGAGGAAGGTGGCTCCTGCCTTCTTTCTGCAGCTGGCTGAGTGACCAGCCAAGACAGAGCGGTTCCCCCTTGGCTCCATGCCTAGCACCCGGCCTCAGCAATACTCACTGACCCTGCCCTGTGTGGGGTCACGTGGGATGAACCACGGCATGACTGTGTATGGTCAGGTCTGGACCGAGAAACTCAAACTAAAAAGAAATAGTAAGCAGTGTTGGTTCTTCCTGAAAAGAAAATAGCTTTTTTTTATTTGTTCTTCATATACGACTTTAATTGTAGCCAAGGCAATCTTTTCTGTTTTTCCCAAACACTGAGTATCAAACCCAGGCTCTCTACTACTAAGCTACATCCCCAGTCCTTTTTAGTTTTTGAGATGGAGTCTTGCTGATTTACTCAGGCAGGTCTCGAGGTTGTAATCCTCCAGCCTTGGCCTGTCTTAGTGCTGCTATTACAGGTGTGCACCCCTGTCCACACCCTGGAGACAGGCTTTGCCCAAAGTGTATGGAAAGGAGAAATTACCATCAGCGCTGCGTCCAGCTGAGGTGTGGGGCTTGAATTAGTCAGCATCTGTGCAGATGTCGTTTTTCTACCCTACATTTCTAGTTGTCATAGAACAGCTATCCCCAAGTCTTAAGAGAGACTGACTATGGTAGAATAGAGTCACAGCAGAGGAGCTGGTGACGTGGTGTGTGCGATGTGTGTATGTGTCTCTTGCCCTGAGCTTCATCCTCACATCTGTGACAGATGTGAATTAATGTGAGTGCCCAGCGCCTGGCCGCTGGTAAGTTTTTATCAGTGTGAAGTATTATGATGATTTGTAACAACCTTGAAACAAAGTCAGGAAGTCCACGGGGCTGAGTCTGGTGTGCCTGGGGTGCCACTTGATTTGCACAAGGCCGTCTATTGTGTCTCTCTAAAATCCCCAGTGTGGGCTTCTTCCTTGCCGTGGTTTTCAGAAAGCAGGCATTTCCTTTCGTCATCAAACTGGAATAGCCCGGTCTCCTGCCAGCGCTGTGGTATTCAAGGTCTAGTTTCTATGATAAAGATCCAACTGAAACCTGGATTTCTTCTCTCCGGAGGTGGCGATGTAGGGTATTGGGTTCTTTGGGGACCAGAGTCCTGCCCCTAAATGTTTCTTTATCTGTTACCATGAACGAGTGTGCTCAGCTGCGGGACACGAGCAGGAGCAGGAGCAGCCTCCGGCTCCACTGTTCACAGGCAGGGCATCACTCTTGGTTGTTTTCCCAGAGTCTCCCCAGGAAGGTGATCACAATGCTGTGTGCCTCTTTGAGAAAGGCCAGTTCACACCTGGAAGTAGGGACACGTGGTTCTAGGGGCCAGTGTAAACACTAACAAATATAGAAACATGCTTTTAGGAGCTACATACAATATGCTTTTGATGAGATGAAGAATGTATTGGCACATCAGTCGGATATTTGGTGACTCGAAATTTGGCCCTTAGTGGTAGCTTTCCAACGCTCCAGCCGATTCGGGTTGCCGCACCCTATTCTTGCCTGTTTCCAGAATGAACAGTTTCAGAGGTTAAGAGATTAAGATTTAGGCAACAGATTTGTGACCTCAGATAGCAGATGATTTCCTTCTGGGAAAATGTCATTTCTCCCAGACCTTTCGTGTGGTTCGTGGTGCGAGGTTACATGGTCTGGTAGGAACCAGACAATGCCTGGGGGCGAGGGGGAGCCCAGGACCTGGTCAGAGACCCCCTTGAGGTTTTCTTTGTGGAGAGCAGAGCCATGCGTTTGTGTCCTTTCCTGAGGACGTGGGTGAGGTTGCCATCGGTCCCCCGTCCAGTGACCCTGAAGTGTAAGGGGACAGCACTGTCACTCAGGGTGTGTTACCAGAAGCTGCGAATGACAGCTCTGTGCACCCCTCCTCGGCCCCAGTTCAGCCAGACTCAGGGCGGAATGGAAACGTCAGAGAACTGTCAGCCCCTGGGCTTGTGGCAGAGACCCAGAAACAGCCAGGGACATTTTGGAGTCAAAACTCAGCCCACATTTTCTTAACAAAGACCAGGTGCGCAGACAGCAGAGCCCCAGGGGCCTTGTCAGAGTGGGTGTCTGTGCAGCGGTGTCTGCTTAAGAGGCTCTTGAATCCTGGCTGAGGTGCTGGTGCCCTGGAGGTGAGACCAACCGGAAGTGAAGTCCTCTTCTGTTCGCTACGCTGGCCAATTAGATAGAAAGATGGAGGCAGGTGGGGGGTGAATCATGGAGGGAGGTGGGAGGCAATAAGCAAAGGGCAGCTTTGGTTACGTGGTGTTGAGAGCATTTAGAACCCCAGGCTGGATGACACCTTTGCTTCTTGCTGGAAATGCAGTCTGCTGAGAGCCACTAAGAGGGTCCTGGAGAACGAAGACGTCTGTGCCGGGCTGGCGTCTGTGCCGGGCTGGCAGGACCTGTTAGTGTGCATCCTCGAGGAGGGTCAGGCGAGCTTATCAGAACAGCTGGACAACTTTCCGGTTGGTCCAGTCCTGCTTGCATCCAGCTTAGGGATCAGAATTTACATTTTTCTTTGCCTATTTGTCATAGCCCAGTTATAGATTCTTGATTTTTCATTTTTTTGAGACAGGGTCTCGCTCTTTTGTAGTTCAGGCTGGCCCTGAGCTCAGCTTTGAATTCACAGCAATCCTTCTGCCTCTGCCTCCCAAGTGCTGGGATTACAGGCGTGAGCCTCCAAGCCTGGCACTGTGGTATGTGGTACTGGTTGCTGCTGGGTATGAATCTTCACACCCAGTATGGTATGTGGTTACCAGGGATCGAACCCGGGCCCTTGTGCTTGCAAGGCAGGTGCCGGAACCACTGAGCTAAACGCCTGGATCATGCTTTTTCTTTTTGAAACTATAGCTTTAAAGATACATCTGAAAACATTTGAGTACAAGAGTGCATTTTATTTTACTGTTTTGTGATAAGGTCTCCTTGTATAGTCCAAATTGGCCTCGAACTCATGGTGATCCTCCTGCCTCAGCCTCCTGAATGCTGGGATTACAGGCCTGCTCCACCACACCTGGCAAGAATGCATGTTAAAGAGATTGCCTGAGATGTATGTTGGAAGTAAATGGATTGAAGTGTAGTGTGGTCTGAGGCACACAGAGTGTGCTGTACCCAGAAAAAGGATTCACCCACGGCTGGGTGAGTTCTCACACAGAGCGATAAACAGAGAGCCTTTCCTCAGCTGGCAGCCTTTCCGAGTCCTGTGCAGCTCGCGCTTGCGCAGAGAGGAACCCCCGTCGATTGCTCATCAGAGCCATCCCCCACCTGGTTGTGAACCTGGTGTGAACAGATCCAGGCTCTCCCATCTGCCGTTCTTCTTGTGCTGCACAGTCTGACGTTTGTGGTTTGTGAGATTCGTCCCTGGGGTGCAGGTGCTGCAGCCCCTTCACTTTGCTGACCTCCCATGATGTGCGTGTGCCTGATTTACCATCCCAGCTCTTGGTTGCTGGCAGGCTCAGAGTGGCGATGCCTTGGGTGGCGACGCCCTTGGTTTCCCGAGAGCAGAGGGGCTGTAAGTTAGGCTGGCCCCAGCCTTGGACATCACCCCTGGCCTGGAGGTGTGGAGGGTCAGTTTTGGTCTGTTTGTTGTTGCTGTACTAGATCAAACTCAGGCTCTTATGCTTTCAAGGTAGGCCCGGTGCCACCTGAGCTAAATCCTCAGACCAAGGCACCTTGTCTTGGGTCAGAATGCGTGGTTCCCAAGGCACAACATATTTCATTGTTTTCTCTTAATTATGGAAATAAATTCACGTACTTGTGAGGATTCAGTGAAGTATTTCTACTTAACAACTTTACAACTCCACTCTTGTCTCGATGATCTTTTCACTACGCTGTGAGGCCTGTCTGAGTCGGCATATTGGAGGAATTTTTAGAAGGAAACCGGGAAGGCGTGTAACGGGCAGAACTGGGCTGCACTCCTGGCCTGGGAGCTGAGGCTCGTGTGCCCGTCTTTGAGCTGAGTGCGGATCAAGAGCCTACATTTCTGGGATGCGTTTGCCTGGCCAGGAAGTCTGGGAGGGAAGGCGACCCTCTTGACAGAGCATGGGGGGCCCACACACAGGCGTCCCCGAGTACCTCACGGAAGGGACCGGAGGCCCCACTGTCAGGGTCGCCCCACACTTCACGTCTGAGGAAAGCTTCCCCTTTCCACTCCCGTTTTTCACGTCTTCTAATACCAGAGAAAATCTTTGCTTCCAAGTCACCAAAATGCCAGTGAGCGTCTGTCATTCTGAATTCTTGTCTTTCACATCACCGCCTCCCCCAGAACAACCCGTAGTATTGTGTAGATTTTTTTCCTGTAATTTCACAAAACAATAAGAAGTATAAAATTAAAATCTGCCTAGTAATCTTCAGTTGCTCCCGACATGGCTCCTTGCTTAAAATACAAAAGATAGAAAAAGCCCGAGTCTTTGTTTTCAAATTCTTAAAATTCTTTCAAATTCTTAAAAAATGTTCTACATGTCAGTGTCAGGATCCCTAAGGCCTCCAGAGGAACAGGCAACGGGGTGCAGGTAACAGAGCAGCCAAAAGCAGCACGTGTTTTTAACTCAAGACCTCGGCTCAGGCAGCGGATCTCAGCTTTTGACCTGGAATGTGTTTTCTGACTGCTGAGCTCAGAGCTTTTGAAACCCTGAAATGCGCTTCAGGCCCTGCCCTGCCCACCACACCGGCTGTTGGGAAGAACAAATGTGGTAATTCTTTTTTTTTTAGGTTTTTGGAGACAGGGTCTCCCTTTGTGGTTCAGGCTGGCCCTGAGCTCAGCCTCAAACTCACATCACAATCCTCCTGCCTCTGCCTCCCGAGTGCTGGGATGACAGGCGTGAGCCACCACGCCCGGCACTGTGGTATGTGGTACTGGTTGCTGCTGGGCGTTGAGTCTCCATGCCCAGTATGGTATGTGGTTACCGGGGAATCGAACCCGGGTCCTTGCGCTTGCGAGACAGGCGCCGGAACCACTGAGCTAACTCCCCGGCCCAAATGCGGTAATTCTTGTGAGACGGTCAAGTGCTGAATGTTTGAGAGCCGAGCTTGGCAGGCCCCAAGTTAAGAAAGGTGGCTCCAGTCCCTGACCTGACACGACCTGGAAATTCTGCCGGACCTTGAGGTATGTGCACTTACCTCGCACCAGATGTGGCTCCATCTAACGCGAGGACGGAGCCTCCACTGACCCACTAGGCCCCTGGCCCTCCTGGCTTCCGGTGCCACACTCAGCAGGTGTCTACAGCAACCACGCTCATCTTGAGAAGTTCTGTTTTACTCATCCATGTTTATTAGGTGCAGAGAATATAAAAGTGTTTACATGCCATAAAACTATCTATGAAAAAGTATTAGCCATTGTTACTGTCAAGATACAAGTGAAATAAGGACTGAGGCAGCATCCTGAGCAGCCTGGCTCGGAGAAATTCACCTTGTAACAGGAGATGGGGTCCCTGATCCGGCCCTGCATGGGCTTTGGCTGGAGCTCAGTGGGCCAGGGGCAGCGCTGGCCCCTCTCCCGGCCGCCTTCCTGGGCCAGAACTAAGGCTCTGTCAGTGGGCCATCCTGGCAAAAGGAGCAAAAGCCACTGACTAGGCATCAAGATCTGGGCCATTACACGAATTGTGTTGATGTTGAATAAAACCACTCGGTGCTGAGAAGTTCTGAAAAGCATAGTGTATAAAAATCTGAGCCCCCGATCTGGGGTTGGCCTGGCCTCTGGGAACTGGGAACTTAAGAGGTACACGTGTGCACCCCTGTGGGTTCACAGTCCTTATCCAAAAATGGGATGTTCCAGGATGTGGAACCCCAATGGGCCTGAGTGATATAACCTGGTACTCAGACACACTCACTGATAGGTGCGTCAAATGAAAGAGTCTCTGGCTCAATAAGGGTTACAAAAGCACATTGATTCTTGTCCAGATTCGCTGCTGGATAAATTCGATGCACGTCATATTTACAAACAAACGTGGTTTGCAGAATGTTTCAGATTTGTTTACTTGGAGTCTACGTTGTGGTCGGTGATTGTGTTGTGCTTGGGCGCTGGGGCTGCACAGCAGAACTGTGTGTGTGATGCAGCCAAGCAGCAGATTCTCGGGAGACCTCAAGTCAGGAGCATCAGGGGGAGAAGCTTCGTACGTGGGTTCAAACTCTAGCCTTGCCCAGTCAGTTGGAGCGACTTTTTCCAGCTCTCTGGGTGGTTTTTTCTCTAGAGTTTGAGTGATCTCTCCATGCGGATTAATCATGATATGCATTGGAGGCCGGCTGTGTGCAGCAGCCTTTCAGAAAAGAGGCTCCGGGTTCGTCCTCGGTACGAGTGATGTGCAACGTCATCAGTGTCACTAAAGCTCCACCGTGAAAGCCTCCACACCACACTCCAACTCCTCACCTCTCCGCGAGTCCAGAGGACCCCGGCGGCCCGGGAGGAACAGCGTGGTGCTTCCCTTCCACACCTCATCTCAGATACACCCATCACTTGCCCCAATTTTTCCCTGGTCCGATGATCACCTCTTGGGGTGCTCTTCAGGGTGGGGCTTGGTGGCACCCTTGGCCCGTAGCAGATGGGGAGGGCGGCCCCGCACCCGGTGTGTGAGCCTGATCCCCCGCTCAGCCACGCATACTTGGCAAGCCGGGTCAAGTCCTGCTCCCCAGGGCGCTTAGTAACGCAGGTGGCAGGTGATGCTGGGTAGGTCCTGGCTGCACAGGGATGAGGACAGCATGGAAAGAATCTTTCTCAAAGAGCTTTATTACATTAGATGTTAGTGTCTGTAAACAATTACAGCACGCAAGGAGTGCAGGATTGAAATGAGAAACAGCACTTCATCGGATTATACCAGTCGGGTAAAATAGCCTGGGCTCCGGAAATCTATAATTAAATGTATTTTTGAAAATGAAAAATCGAGTGTAACATCTGGTTTATTTCACTGCGGAAGTGCCCGGGTAATGTGTGTATGAGCGTGATGGACTCTGGTTGATGTGGGTTTTTCTCTGTGTAAACTCCCTGGGTTTTAATTAAATCTTTGCTACTTGATTCAATTTGTGTTTTATGCAACAAATTATTAACCCACATGATGACTGTCTGGTTTGGAAAATCTAATCTTTATCCATTTTCTTTTCTTTGTAGCGCATATTCAACTCCTTCGTTTACACGGAGAAAGTCTCCAATGGAGAAAGTGAAGTTCAGCAGGTAAGGAGCTCATCCCTGCCCCGCAGGCTTCCTGGCCCCCACCTTCTCCCCGGTAAAGATCAGTCGCCACTGGTGCTTTCATCTGCATTTCTCCCTAATGGGAGACTCCCTCGCGCTTCAGGTTCTCAGAAGCCTTGTAGTAATAATGGGGGATGTTTCTTTGCAGCTCGTGAGATATGTCTTGAGTGTGTTTGGTTACTTTTTGTTTTGAACATCCCTATATATCCGAAAGCTAAAAATGTGGAAAATTATCTCATCTAATGTAGAAAATTGTGCCTGGACTTTGGAATCAGACAAACCAATTTCAGGCCTGTTTTCCAGTCCTTTCTCCGCTTTGTTCCGTGTCCTTTGGACAGAACCGGCCCTTTGGAGTAGCGCTTGTTCCATCTGGCTCTTTTGGTACTGATGGTCGAAGCAGGGCCTGTGCCAGGCAAGTGCTCCACAACCTCCCCTCTTTAATTTTGAAAGAGGATCCCAGCACGTCGCCGGGTGGCCTTGGACATGAGCCGCTCCTGCTTCGGCGGGGTTTACAGATGTGCATCCCCGAGCGCAGCTGAAGGTTTTCCTCTCCCGAGTGAGGGCATCATAACCTCCGCCCGGGGCGCTCCCAGGAATCAGACGCTGCCACGCAACAGAGAGTACGCTGAAGTTCTGTAGGCGGACGCTGCTGGCCTTCTGGGGCTTTCCTCTCCTTTTCTTCTCCATCTTCTTGCAGTGCTCTGAGGAGTCGAGAAGTTTCAGGTCAGATTCTATTTACTTTATTTATACCAGGCTTCAAATAGACGCGCTCCTAAATTAAAACATAGTGTCGGTGAGCTCGGCCGTAAATAATTGATCTGGGCTTGAAAACAAGAGTGGTAAAAAGGAGTCGGCTTTAATTTCAGTTAATCCACCAACTTC
Organism: Petromus typicus; assembly: GCA_004026965.1. Classification (NCBI taxonomy): domain Eukaryota; kingdom Metazoa; phylum Chordata; class Mammalia; order Rodentia; family Petromuridae; genus Petromus; species Petromus typicus. Next base: position 35,277 of record PVIR01000894.1, on the reverse strand, counting down.
ATTACACAGTGTGACCGTCAGCTGGTAACCTGAAGGCAGATTGAAACTTCAGTAAAAATAAAACAAAACAGAGCTGGACCAAGTGAAGAACCAGACTATAGCCGAGCGTGGCCATAGATCAAAAGACAATTACAGTAAAGTGTGCAACTTAAATCCTTGGAATTCCTGTCCTTATTCTTCTCACAGAGGACGGCACAAGCCTCTCTGCACGTCAGTGCGGGCCCAGAAGGACACGCCTTGTGAGTGCCAGGGAATGAAGTTATTTATAGTGTATTTATGTATAATAAATTATTGTGGCTTAATCTTGAAGTTCAGCATTTCCTGTTTATAGACATTGACATTTTTATTGGTTTCTGTGGGTTAAAGGTAGAGCAGTCGTCTATGTACCGTCTTGCTTAGCTTTCCATATTTCTTTTAAAGTAATAATTTAAAGTTGTGGTGAGTACAGTGTGGTTTTCTGCACCAAGTCTGATCTTCACAATTCCTGTCTTATTTTTATTCCAAGAAGCTAGAAAGTTTACTTTAGGGTCATTAAATCAAGAGGAGTGTTGATGGAAGATTTCTGTACAAAGCATAGTTGAGGAAACTTTTAGGTGATCAGAGGCCACTTGATAACATTTCAGAGAAACCGACCCAGGGCTATCAGCTTTGCCTCTTTCCGTGAAGTCACGGATACAGTATGCAATCTTCCGTTAGCTGTTTTCAAGTGGGAAGCTATTTTGTTTTCTTGGACTGATGTCATTGCCTTACTTTCCCAATTAGGAACAAGTTCGGAAGCCTGCGGTAATAATGGTTTAAAATTATAGCAGCTGATGGAGCCCTGCTGCGAAACCGTTTCCATCTTAATCACACCAGTGTTTGCCAAGTTAGGAAAGAGATTGTCCTGGATGTGGACCCCGAGGCCCAGAGAGCCACTTTCGTGTGGTCTTGAGCCTCCTAAGTGACAGAGCTAGCTGTCGGAGTCAGTTTGACATCAGTGTATGCTGCGTCTGTGTTGTCTGTTGGAGTCAATTTGACATCAGTGTATGCTGCGTCTGTGTTGTTAATTTGACAGAGTTTACTTTTAAAATACACATCTTCACCCAAAGAGGAGTGTGTTAGTTGCGTTTCTCTCATTGCTGAGACAAAATACCCAGCACCAGAAGTTACAGGGAGAAGGTTTATGTGGCTCGCAGTTCACATAGGTTTCAGGCCACAGTCGGCTGCTCCGAGACGGGTGGCATATGCCAGAGGAGAAACGGCATGGCAAGCACGAGGTACCGAAGGCGATGAAGGAGAATTTCGCTGCGTCTTTCCACACCTTTTCTCCCATCCTGACTACCTGGGTCAAAGTGGTGCTGCACCAGTCACTTAGGTGTAGCAGTTTAGTCTCACACCCCTAACCCCAGTGTCACCCGTCCTGGGTTCAGCCACCTCTGACCGCACGAGGTTTGGGGGGCATCCAGACCCCAGACCATAACAGAGGGTCTCTGCCCATCCATGTGCACATCTGAACGGTTTCACAGGGGCAGTGAGCCCTGGTCTGTGTCCTCTCACGGTCCTCACCGAGTTCTTCCCGCCCTGAGCCTGGATGCACCCGAACACAGCCCCTGGTTGAGCAGGTCTTTGGTCCCGTTCCTGTCCGGCAGTGGAGATCATCATCATGTAACCGTACATAATCCTGTTTCTTCTCCTAGGGCACAGTCTCTGGAGCCCTTCTGCCCTGCGGTAACTAACAGGAAGGCAAGCCCACGTTTACCAAAAGGCATATTGCTCCGCTATCACGATGCTCCCATGGATAGCCTCATTTTGTAGTGAAACACAGAGGTTCTTGATATCTTCTTGACTGGCTTTGAAGCTGCCCAGAAACTCCAGGCCTGGGACAGCAGATGCTCCTGGATGGGACCTGAGGGGGGTATGGCCCACCGTGTCCTGTCCTCCGAGTCCCCCCAGCACAATCACACTCAACTTTTCTCTCCTTTACACTTTGAGAATGCTAGTAGGTGATTAAGTTAGCTTCTGTAAGTTGTGAAACTTATCAAAATGCAGAGATGTATATAAAATATGGAGGTGTAGAATAAATACATAGAAACCCTGTATGGCTTGTCAAGCAAAAAGGGGGTCACCCCTTATTCTAACGTTTTTGCCAACCATTCTCTTGCTTTTTTGATGTTTTTATGTTTTATATGTATTCACTCCTCAAATTAATTTTTAGTTTGAGATAAGGTCTTACAAGTTGCCTGGGTGGGACTCCAATTTTAATCTTCCTGCCTCAGCCTCCCTTAGTGCTGGGGTTGCAGGTGAGTGCCACCGTGTCTGGCTCCCTAGCCTCATGCCACGTGCAGGTGTGTGTTGTGTGTCTAAACGGGGGTGACTGCCAGTTCACATGGAGCGTCGCTTCTCCGCAGGAGGGTCGCTGGCTTCCCACCATCTTGCCTGAGTAGATAGGTTCTGGCTGCTCTCTTCTCATGATGTCTGGGTTGAACTCCCACCTCAGCCTGAGTAGCTGCAGCTGCGGGGCGCACGTCTCCACACCTGGGTTTGATTTTCAGTTTTGCTGAGCGGAGCTTTAAAGTGGGTCTGATGAGTTAAGTTTGTTTAGCAAGCACTGAGTACTGATGTGATTGGAGTGACTTGGCCTGTTTGATGGATATTTTTGCGAGGGTTCCTTGTTCTGGTAAATGCCTGATAACACCCTGTTGGCATTTTGCATTGAATTGCCTATTTTGGCAATCCTGTGGATGGACTAGATCTGGTGCCCACGGAGCTATCCTTGACCAGGAAGGTCCCGAGGTTCAGGGTGTTGGGTAGGAGTAGCCATGGCCTTCGGTGACCACTGCTGGCCTGAAGTGTATCTAGAGGAGCTCAACCTTAAATTTACTGAGAAGAGCATGGCTGGAAGTTACCCCAGGAGGCTGTCTTGTCGCTTTAAGTCTTATGAATATGCTCTTGAGACGTGGGGGCCCTTTCCCTTTGTGGTATTTTCACAGTCCCGAAGTTTTACTTGTAGGTGAGTGCTCCAAAGCAGTCTTTTCTTTGGATTTCTGCTGCTAAAGAAATTCGTTTCTACTCAGAGATGCAAAGGTATTCCGCCATTTATCTTCTAAGGCCTTTCCTGTCCTTGCTGAAGACGGGATGGTTGTGGCGCGGGGCGTGAGCAGCGCCCCCGGACCTCTGCCTGCGTGTTCTGAGGTCCACGCTGTCTGTGAGCAGTTCGTCCTCTCCTCGTTTGCTCACCTCGTTTCCACGTTTGCCAGGTTGGATCGGTTCCCTGGTCTCTTGCTTGTCCCCTGCCCACAAGGTCGGCAGGTTTCCGCATCGGGGGAAGGCTGGGCTCCTCATCTGGCTGAGCCCGCCGCCTCCTCCGCCCACGGTGGAGCTCAGGACCTCCGAGCGTGGCCGGCTCCTCGGCGCGAGGAGGGCGCGCCCTGGCCCGCTCCGCCGCTCCCTGTGCTGCAGCGCTGCAGGTCGCAGGCCCCGCACCAGTGCCTTCCCCTGTTTGGGCCCCGTCTTCATTCTACGAGGACCCGTAACTTGCTCATGGGCCGTGCTAGAAATGATTGTGTACTTGAGACAGGGTACTGGTCTGTGTGCTCACAGCCTTCAGGTACAGCGTGTACCTGGAGCCGGGTGTTGGCTCTGTTGCAGTTTGGAAGTTTGTTAAAATCTGTGTATTTTATACTATGTAGAATCCTGACAAAGTCTTTTATCCATCACTACTCATCGGAGTCCATGAAAATTACAGCACTACACATCCTCGTCCTTCCTCGCTAACCCAGTCTCACTGGTTGCTGGGTCTTTCTTGTCCTCCTGCGTAACTTGGCAGGAAGTCTAATGTGTTGTTAATGTCTCTGGTTAAGGAAATAAAGTAATTAGCGCTAAGAAGAAACATTTTGATTCCTGACTCTTTCTGTACAACTTCCGGGGCATACTCTCATTTTTTTTTTTTTTAACACATTCTTTCTTTTAGATTAACCCTTCTTGGAGTTTGTGTCCAGAGTATCTAACAGTGAACCCTGCTTGGTTCATGTGTGTCATGGGGTGCTAAAACACGATGGCAGCAACCTCTGTAAATTAAAAGTCCCATGCACACATTCCTGTTTGGAACCCTGGAAGAATTAATTTGCATGTGTGCAGGGCCATTAAGGGAAATAGAAGCTGAATCAAGAAAAATAAATTTTCTCTTTTTTTTAGTTTTTTTTTTTAGTTTTTTTTTTTTTTTTTGAGACAGGGTCTCGCTTTGTGGTTCAGGCTGGCCTTGAGCTCAGCCTCAGACTCACATCACAGCAATCCTCCTGCCTCTGCCTCCCGAGTGCTGGGATGACAGGCGTGAGCCACCACGCCCGGCACTGTGGTATGTGGTACTGACTGCTGCTGAGGGTGAGTCTCCATGCCCAGTATTGTATGTGGTGACCTGGGATCGAACCCAAGCCCTTGCACTTGCAAGACAGGCGCCAGAACCACTGAGCTAAATCCCCGGCCCAAGAAAAATAAATTTTCAGGCAAGCCCACGGAGCAGCAGAATTTGTCTCCTAAAACACAAAGCAGAGAGGAAGAAACAAAAGGGGCAGCACCTGGCATCCGGCCACAGCCTGCCAGGCTCTCGGGAGGGGAGCGGCGAGCTGACAGAGCCGGGCTCCACTGCGGGGAGTCTCCAGGCTTTGCCTCTCATTTCCAAGTGAGGTTACCAAAGGTGAGAGGGGAGCTGACTCTGGAGAGGAGAGGTTCGGTTGGGTCCCCCGAGCCCCGGCCACAGCTCTTTGCTCTATTCCGGGACATCGTCTGGGCTCCTGGGCTGTGAGGTCCCAGCTTCCGCGACATGTGTAATAGGAAGAGGGTGCTGCGGGTTTCATAGAGCTGCCGCCAAATGGCATAGGTCTCTGGGTAGGCTGTGGGCATTGTGTCCACCTGTCCATCCCGTGTGTGAAGTGGGCCATCCCTGAAGAGGTCCAGTCCCACAGCCCCAAGTGGGCTCCGCTCCACACCCCTTTCTGGGGCCATCCACTCCTTTGTCCTGTGTCCTTTCCACCAGACAACAGGAGCGGACGGTGCAGTGGTTGCTGTAGGCATGTTAGGGTTTTTTGCCAGAGAGTTTGGGATCGCAGATTCCACGGTAGTGAGTGATGATGCTGATGTACATCCTGCCGCCTTCCCGGAGAGTCACGGAGCGGCAGTGCCATCGTCTGGAAGCGTGAGCCACAGAGAAGACGTACGTGCAGCCCGGGTGACTCTGAACAATTGGGAAAACACTGGGTGAAGCCCAAGGCAGCACCTTCCCACCAGCATTTACCGTAACATCCCTGTTATTAAATTACATCCCCTAAAGGCAGCATGCGTAGAAGTGGGACTTTCTTTAAAAATCTAATCTGAAAACGTTTGCCTTTTAACTGAGTTTGTGGAAGTATTTAGTTTATACTTGATAACACTAGATTTGGGTCAACCAAATTTTATTTTCATTTTCTACTTTCTTTCATCTCTCACTTCCTCCACCCCACTCTATATCATTTTTTATTTTTTTTTTCTCGTGCTAGAATTGAACCCCGGGCCTTGCGCACATGCAAACACTCTACCACTGAGCTGCAGCCCCAGTTAAATTGAAGCCTTACATTAATATAGCTTAGCTTTTAGACAACATTTCTCACGTACTTTAAAGTCTGTTTCCTGCCAATTACAATGCATATGCGTAGGTGGAGTTACTGTTCCACCACGTATTAAATCGGCAGCTCTCCGGCCCGATGGCCCCGAGCAGTCCTCCATGCCGTGCTGTGCCACGGTGACGAGTCCATGTGCCACACATTTGATGTAAAACATAAAGTATGGATTCAGAAAGCTCAAAAAAACAACAAGCAAGATAAACATAAACAATGTGCCACAGCGGGCTGCTTGTTGTCATGAGAGCTCTAAAAGGTTCACCATCCCTGCTCTACAGCACCCTGCCCGTTAAATCTGCACGTATTACAGACTATGCCCGAGCTTGTGCTGTAGACGTCATACTTAAAGAAGCTACAGGAGCAACTGTTACATATCCCCACATACTCACCGTGCTGCCGCCCTTCCTTCCTCTCTAAAGACAGCGCTTAATTGTGAGCCCAGAAAACTTCCTGTGATACCCTGTGTCGTGTGGTACGGGGAGGAGCTGTCTTAGCTTTTCATTGTTTTGTGCACTTGGAAAATGTCACTGCTCCACATTTTCTCTTTAAACACTTCTTTAAAAAAAAAACCTGGGACTCTATCTAGATGTAGCCGCCTTTATGTTTATCTTGCTTGTTGCTTTTTTGAGCTTTCTGAATGCATACTTTATGTTTTACATCAAATGTGTGGCTCGATCTCCAGGTGTCTTTCTGCATCCTTCTCTGTTTTTTCTTGGATACTGACTATATTTAGGCCAGATATTTTGTTTATAAGAAGCCCTGAGACAGTGGCATTTCTTTCCTTTCTTTTTTTCCTTTCTGATTGTCAGATTAATTTTTGCTGAACAGTCTTAAGTGTACACTTCATAATCCCCATTCTGCTGTTAATGTCTTCAGATAACGTGCTTTTCAGATCTTAAGATTTCCATATGTTTTTAAATACACTTCTGTGCCATTTTTCTCTCTTCATGGACTGCAAACATAATTTCCTTTCCATCCTTGAACATGGCTATAATAGCTGCTTTAGAATCCTGCCTGTTGATTCTAATGTCTGGAAATATTTTGACATCTATCTCAGTGGACTACTTTTGCTCTTCAATTGATCAGACTTTGCTTTGCCTTAATTTTCCGGAAAGCTTGGGCTGTATCTTGATATTTTTAAAAGACTTATTTATTTATTTATTATTTTAGGTTTTTATGTATTTATGTATTTATTTATTTATTTTTGAAACAGAGTCTCATTATGTAGTTCAGGCTGGCTTTGAACTCATGTGAGGACCAGACTGATCTTGAACTCATGAGGATCCTCCTGCCTCAGCCTCCTGAGCACAGGAATAGCAGGCATGCACCCCTCCCCAGCTGTTTCTTTGTTTTAACAACCACTCAATTCGATTGATCTTCAAATTGCTAATCCTTGGTATACAACGCGAGAGAAGCTCATTGCTTTTCCAAGAAAATGATACTCAGCAAATGTTAGCACTCCTGATTTTGCTCAAGTGTAAACACAGGGCTGGTGAGGAAGGCTGAGTCAAGCTGTGAAATAGGTGTTGCTTTTGCACCAAGTTAGGCCCTTGTTTCAAGAAGGTGCTGGGGGCCGAGAAGCTTGCATTTGCGCACAGATGCCAGAGGGCTCTTCTTCTGAGGAAACCAAGAAATGAGCCCTTAGAGGCGGCACCGGAAGTGCCAAGGTGTGAGCAGTCTGCAGCCTAGCTGGTGTCGTGTTTCGAACTGCAGTGTCAGGAGGCGTCTCGGAGCCCCAGCAGAAAGGCAGGAAACTTCCTTGAGCTGTTTTCCTGGCAGCGCCTGTAGAGTGGCTTCGGGACAGAACTAGATACTCTTGTTGTTTGAGATGGGAAACGTGAGGTCCAGGGCCGACTTGGTGCCCTGTCTGTTTGGGTTTCAAGAGAAGCCAACCTTACAGCGCCTGCACCAGTGTGTTTGCAAAATGGAGAAATCACCTATCCTGCGAAGCTGTTGGGAAGATGCGTCATGGCACAGATCAGATGTTCGGTGTTTTCTGCTCTGTGAGTAGCAGGGACAGTGCAGAGCAGGCTGCTTGTTCTCTCTGCCTCCTGTACATTCTCATGAGGAAGGCCTGGAAGGAAAGGTTTGGAAGGAGTTTCCAAAGAGAAACTTTAGGAACTTCTTTAGGAAGACCTGGGAATGGGCTGGGGAGCCTTACCCACTGGGAAATGGGCAGCTGGCACGGATTTTGTGTTAGTTCACTTTCTGTCATTTCTGTTTACTCACAGAAAGTTTGCTCCACAGGGAAGTTGGGTGATGTTGCACTGCACTGGAGGCCACAGGAAGAAAAGGGACAAAAGCAGGAGGGAGAGGTGGGCAGAAGCTGAGCTCCGGACACTCTGATCTTTGAGTTCTTAGCCAGTGGTCGGCACTGGGCCGGCGTCTGATAACATTTGTTGGTAATGACCAGAACTCTGCTTGCCCCCAGCTTTCCTGTGGGTGGCGTCTGGATCTGTTCTGCAGCGCTGCCAAGTTCAGTAGTAGCCCGAGGGCACTGGTTTATTTACAGTTACCCAGAGCCGGGTGCAAGAGAGACAGACCTGTCCAGACCCGAGGAACCCCGCAGGTGCGGATCCCCAGCCTGTCCTCCAGAGTCCCCAGGGATTTGCTCAGCCCGCGCACGCCCGGTTTAGCTCTCTCCTTTCCCCAGATCCACATGGGTTGTTTACTGTAAAAAGCACTTGCTAAATGTTTGTTGAATGGGTGAACGAAAGGCGCTGCATCTGTAGGAAAGCAAAAGAAAGGCTGAGGTACCGAAGCTGCCCTGGTGGAGAATTGATAGTGGACCAGCCAGGACCGAGCCGACAGAGGGAGCGGAGCCGGGCTGACCGGCCAGCGTCCGGGCTCCTGTGACTGGAGGTCGGCTCATCTGCTTTAGTCTCCGGGATGTCTTTGAGGGGCAGGATTTGTAAGGACAGTCTCGGAGGAAATGTGGTTGGTGTAGTATTTGCGTTTTCTTGCCGATTTTCTTTGTGCTTCCACAGGCACTTGGCTTATTTCATCCATGTGATGACATTGTCAGAAATTCTGTCTTTGAGAAGCCATGATTATAAATGGCTCAGGGCCCTGTAGAAATCAAAGGTGGTCAGACAGGATTTGTGTTTTCAGATTTTGTTGCTGGCAGCCGGGGGCAGGTTCTGCACCCACCACCAGAGAATGTGAAGGGCCACGGTTGCATCTTCTCCCCTTCTTCCAGCAATTTTCCCAAAGCCTTTCATATATTTGGCTTCAGTATGAATTTTTTTAAATGCCTATTATTTAAGATAATAGGAGATATTTATGAACAATCATACTAACCCCCAGGCGAGGCTGCGGAGAAGAAGGAACCATTGTTGGTGGGAATGTAGACTTGTACAACCCCTGTGGAGATCACTTTGGAGATTCCTCAAAAAACTAGGATTGGAGGTCCCATTTGACCCGGTCATCGCGCTGCTAGGTATATGCACACAAGAATTAAAAGACTCTTATCACAGTGACATATGTGCACCCATGTTTATAGCAGCTCAGTTTGTGATTGCTACATCTTGGAAACAACCCAAATATCCATCAACTGGAGACTGGATAAAAAAGCTGTGGTTCTTCTACAGAATGGAGTATTACTCTGCCATAAAAATGATAAGTTTGAATCATTTATAGTTAAATGGACATACCTTGAGGATATCCTCATAAGTGAAATAAATAGGTCACAGATAGGTACATATCGCATCTTTTCTCTGATATGAGAAAATAAAGATGTAAATGAGTCCTAGAATTGTATGTTATATATTGTGAAATAGAAAATACTCAAAGTAAAATAGGGTGAAGGGGGAAAAATAATGAGATTATAACAAAAAAGAAAGGAAACAAATTTTATGTATATAGGGGGGTAGTAGGGTGGGTAGGGCTATGGGAAAAAATGAGAATTAAGTTGTGTCTTATATTGGTACAAATCCCCATTATGGAGTGCAATCATGATGAGTATATGTAATGTACCAATAAAGACTTCAATTTTTTTAAAAAAATCATACTAACCCCCAAATCTTGCAAAGTTGAATTTAAATTTAAATTTGTCTCAAATAGTGGAGAAATTTGGTAATCACTGTATATTCCTTAAATATGGAAGACATAAGAAGATAGTGTCTTCATTGCAAAGAGTAAATTTGTGGTGTTACATCCCCCAAAGACAAGATTTCTTCTGGGAAGCTTCACCCTTTGGAGGTCAGTTCCTGAGTCCAAGTGCAAGAGAAGGGCGCCTTCTCGGAGTCCGATGCTGAGCACAGCTCTGTGAGGGTGGGTGAGGTGTTCTGCAGACGCCTGTTGAGGATTTGGCGTGCACTTGGCATCATAGGGAGGGAAGCACTCAGGCCCCTGTGAGTCACAGAGTTTGCTCACTCCTAGCACAGAGCCTCAGGGGTGGTCCCCCACAGATAGACATGCCCTCAGTAGGAGCACTTTTCTGATCAGACTCACGGGTACCGAGATGATGGTCTGCACGGGCTGTGATGCCATCTCCTGTGGCAGCAGATGCAGTCAGATTTGACTTTATATATTTTGCTCTAATCCCAGCACATGGCCAATGGACTCAAGGGTTAGTACCTCAGTGCCCTGGGGCTGTTGGAAAGATTATATATTTGGCCTGATGGTGTTCTTTTAATAAACGCTACTTCATATGAGTTATCTCATTAAATTTCTAGCATGACCTTGGGATATAAATACAATTCCTCCCTCTGTTTTAGAGTTAAGGAAATTAAGACTCAAAAACATTAAGCAATTTCCTCAAATCCTACTTGAATGAGGTGGCGGGACCGGGATTTGAGCCAAAGTGGCCCGCGTCTGACACCCACACTATCCGCCAGGTTCTCAAACTGCATCCGGGTGACTTTGCATACTTTTCTCCACTGCAGAGTTTTCTGGTTTTTTTTTTTTTTTTAATGTGGTTTATTCTCTCCTGAGAGTCTGACACATCAGCTGATGTAAGATAAACAACGTGTCTAAACACTGTAAGTACTGTGGTGAAAACCTGCCGCTAAATAGGAAAAGATGGAGTTTCAAGCTCAGCTAAGGGGTGAACAGCGCTTGTGGCCCTCCTCTGTTGGCCACAAGCGCTTGTGCTCTCGTAAATCACCAAGCGGGGGCCTGCAGGGCCTCCGGAGGAAGCCGGTACTTCACCACTAGGTCGTCCTGCAGGAGCATGAGCGAGATGTAAAAAGGAATGAAGTGACTCTCAGCCATTCATCATAGTGCCATTGTTAACACAGCCCTAAGATGGCTGGTTGCATTTTCTGTCTTCCTGGAATTTCTATTGGGCTATTGGGGTTTCATTTTAAGTACCCTCTAAAGAAGAACTCTGGCTAATTGGGTGAGCGAGACACCGCAGCTGTTGGGCTGTAGGTAGGTTAAAGTATAATGAGTGAGGACCCTGCGCCCCCCCCCCCCCGCCCCGGTCACACGCCAGAAGTCAGAAACAATTCGGCATTCTCTGCGCGGCGCTGTGGCTGGCAGAGCTTTCGTTAGCACAGTTCCCATGGAGGCTGTGGCTGCCTGAGAATCTGTTCGGGCTCCCAGATCTACCCCGTGTGAGGCTCTGACAGTCTGCAGGGATCCTGAGCAGCCACTTCCTGGTGGGGAAAATAAGGTGGCTCGCATCTCACTGTGCAGGAAACAACAGTGGAATTTGAAGTATTTAGCAATCTTGTTTGTGTTCTAAGAGAACTGTCTGCGAAGCCTATGTCCGGTATCCTGGCTGTGTATCTGGAAGGCAGCTTATGTGTGTGCGTGAAGGCTTGAATTCCTGTCCTAAATATAGCCCTGGGGACTTGAGAGGCACACGTTGTACACTAACCAAGTGCGTGTCTGGTGTTGAGATCATCTCACCTGTGCACACGTGTGCACACACGCACCCATGCTTGTTTTACACTAGACACTCCTCGGGCACAGGAGAGCAGCGCACGGCTGCTGTGTGCTCACACGGCCTGTGCCCCGTTTTTTGCTCCCCCTGTGCACAGCCTTTGTTCTGACATTTTCTGTGTCGACTTCCTCTCTGAGGAGGGCTTGGGAGTTAAACTGGGCCTCTGCATGCTGTGCCACCTCCATCCCTGCACATACACACACACACACACACACACACACACACACACACACACACCGCCTGTAGAGAGTGGGCTCATCAAAAACCCCACCGCCCCCACCACACAGTATCACTTAGGGCTGGAAGGTGTGTGTGTGTGTGTCTGTGTGTTTGTGTGTGTGCGTGTGTGTGTTGGCATGTTTGTGTGTATGTATGTGTGTCTGCGTGTGTCTGTGTGTTGGTGTCTGTGCAGATGTGTTTGTGTGTGACTGTGTGTGTCTGTGTGTGTCTGTGTTTGTGTCTATGTGTCTGCATGTGTGTTTGTGTGTCTGCGTGTGAGTCTGCGTGTTTGTGTGTGTCTGCGTGTGAGTCTGTTTGTGTCTATGTGTCTGCATGTGTGTTTGTGTGTGACTGCGTGTGTCTCTGTGTGTCTGTGTTTATGTCTATGTGTCTGCATGTGTGTTTGTGTGTGACTGCGTGTGTCTGTGTTTGTGTCTATGTGTCTGCATGTGTGTTTGTGTGTGTCTGCGTGTGTGTCTATCTCTGTGTGTGTGTCTGCGTGTGTGTCTGTGTGTGTTTGTGTCTATGTGTCTGCATGTGTGTGTGTGACTGTGTGTCTATCTCTGCGTGTGTGTCTGTGTGTGTTTGTGTCTATGTGTCTGCATGTGTGTTTGTGTGTGTCTGTGTGTGTGTGTACAGAAACCCGCCCTTACTCACATCCTCCTTTCTGCTTTCCTGGACCCCCACACTGTGTTCCGTGTGTGCAGGGAGCAAGCAGGGAGACAGCAGTTTGCAGCAGTGTGCAGGGACAGCAGGCCCCGCTGGAGAGTCCAGCCTCAGCCTGCAGCAAGGCGGGAGCATTAGAGCAGGTATGGGCGCACAGTGCCTTCGCGGAGGGAAGCAGCCCCTTGAGGAACACGGGCCTGGCCTTCGTGCACAGAGCTCCACCCGGCCAGGAGGAAGCAGGGTGAGCCTGCACTGTGTTCTGAAGCCCAGCGAGCCTCCGCTGTGAGGAGTGAACGTTCCCCTGAGGATGGACACAAGCCCATGCGACGTGATCCCAGCATCTCAGGGACGCAGAGCTTCCGGAAGTGTGGGTGATGTCTTCTGCTTTTCCTGCATTGCCACTCTTAACTCCGCCCTCCATCCCAGAACTGGTGCTCCTTCTGGAAAAATAAAATAATGTCAAGCCATTCATGCTGGCAGATGCACGGGTGGAAACTCGGCTCAGAAGGAGCCCTAAAGCCTGGAGAACAAATGAGGGACAAGACCACCGCACGCCTGATGTACTCCGAAGTGCAGCAGGGTTACTGCAGTTCGATCGGAAGGGATTAATTGCTGCTAACATCTGGAGTTCCTGAGTTAGAGAAACGCTTTGAAACTCTGGGCCCGTGAAATAATATTTGGTGTGATAAACCTGGAGGGATACCAAGAGCTGCAGCTTTATTTTGTTTTAGAAGGCTGGGCAGGTAGGGAATCTTATTGAAATAGCTTCCCGGGTGTTTGACAGATGTTACTCACACAGCCTTCAGTCTTGTTTTTTCTGGTCACTGGGGAGTGTCCCTGCCACATCGCTGGCAGAGCTGCAGCAGTGGACCCTGGGGAAGGTGGGGGGCCCAGCACCCGGCCGCACCCCGACTTTGCCCAAGATCTGCCTTGCCACTGGCTCGAGCGTGAAAGACCTCCCAGTCCAGCTGCCAGCAGGAGAGATGGCATGCGTTTGGCAAAGGACACACGCAGAGCTCAGGGCAGGATGGAGCCAGGTTGTTGGGGTTTGGGCAAGTGTCCTCAGTGCTCGGCTTTGGGGCCCAGCGGAAGCATTTCCTTTTGTGCTGCTTCCTACAGGTGCTGTTTCCAGCCAGCACCCAGCCTTTGCTCCTCATTTAAATGGCGTGTAGGCGCGGTGTTATTGTTGGCCCAAACGTTGTTTTCCCTGAAGCTGGGCCTGGTGGTGCATGCCTGTAATCCCAGCATTCTGTGAGGCTGAGGCAGGAGGACTGCAGAGTCCAGCCCAACCTGGGCCACTTAGAGAACTCTTGTCCCAAAATAAAATCATAATAAGGGGACTAGGAGAGTGGCTAAGAGAGAAGGGCCTGGCTTCAAACACCCCAGACACACCACTTCCCGCAAGTACAACTAGAATATCTCCTATGCCACATTTTACCTTGGAATCAGTACTTAGTAGAAATGTGGACCCACATGTGTAAAGGGCCCCACAGCCCAGGCGTGCTTTACAACCGCTGTGGTGTCTAGAAACCAGGCCCAGATGGTTTTCTCTTCACTGACCGGAAGAAGAAGCCTGCTCCTGTCCCAGAGACCCACAGCGCTCACAGAGCCAAGCCCAGACATATCAAGGAAGCCATGGCCCCCACCCCGCTTTCTGCTGCGCTGTCCATCTTCCCTCATTTTGAAGGGACTCTGTGGTGAGGCAGTGCCACTCACACAGGGAACGCCGCCCGCCCTGTGCTTTTGGTGGCAGCACCAGGGGAGACTTGTACTTGCTGTAGTTGAGCCCTGAGGTCCTCACAGGACCCTGAGCGGCCCCCGCCTGGACAGACAAATCAGGCTAAGGGCCTCAGGTAGGAGGCGCTGGTGGCGTACAGATGGAGTAGAACTTCCGAGATGGTCTCTGCGTCTTCAAGTTGTCTTCCCAGCAACTGTCCTGAACAGACTTCGGCCGGTGCCAGGAGGGGGCCTGTGCAGCATGACCAGACCTGCATCTCCTGGTCAACACCATCTATGCACCGTACACTGAGCTGACTGGCACCTGCTGGCCAGTGTGCGATCCGGCTCGCGGAGGGATCGGAAGTGCTCCAGGCCGCTCTCACCCTTCGCTCATGCGGCATTTGTTCCCCGTGGCCCCCAGGTCATCAGGGTGGCCTGTGAAGAGCTGCCTGGGTGTGAGGAGAGTGCTCTGGGCCACAGTGAGACTTGAGGCACTCACAGCCCCTCCAGCCTGGGGTCCCCACTTCCTCTAGCAGCTCCCTCTGACTAGGACGATGCATACCAACATGCAAGATGTGTGTCAGGTCTGCACAGGTGAGCGGAGACGGGGTTTGCACTTCCCTGAAGGAGGCCTCATGGGCCTCTAGGGAGCACTGAGCTCAGGGCCGGGGACCCCGCCTTTCTTCTGGGACCAGGGTCCTCTGTGGCATCGAGGGCCCTGCTCTCTCCCTGCAGTTCTCAGCTGCCCTTGCTAAGGTCAGGTCGGCTGGCGCTTTGTTCCAGGCAAGGGAGCGAGCAGGAACCTTCCAGGCGTGGGCACTGGCTGTGTCTCCATGGGAAGGCACCAGGGTTCCGGGTTCCAGGGCGAGAGGCCTCCTGCCTTGGGCCGATTCCACCCTCTGTCCCTCCCTTTATGAGGAGCCTGCCCAGCCCTCCTCTCTCCGACTCACCTTCAGGAGCCTGGGCTGTGTGCCCATGACCTCCCGAAAACCGAAGGCAGGCTGCTTTCATGCCAGCCCCTGCCTGCGTGGGGACAGAAACTCCATGCCGCCCCTGGGCGGGCAGTCCTGCCTCTCTGACTTTCACTGCTCCGGGCCCAGGATGCCAGGCCACAGGCCCAGCCACAGTGCGCCATCTCCTTTCGCCACCACGGCTCCCCACGTCCCGCAGTGGCCCCTTGCACACATCCACCTCAGCACTGACTCGGACTGGTGTCCCCTCTCGGGCCCTCACCTGCCTCTCCCTGTCCTGGGTCTTGGCCTTTGAGGCTGGCCCCGCCCTATTCAGGGTCCAGCAGGCGGCAGAGGCTGTCTCAGGTCAAGGACTGCTGCTAACGCACGTGGCAGTGTGGGTGTTCTCTAGGCAAGTTGGTTCGCTTCTGGTCGTTGGTAACCAGCTGAAGATTGCTGGCTCCCAGGGCTAGAGCTGGGCAGTCCAGGAGCCCCACCCGACATGGGCTTTGGGGAGGGCCTGTGCACTGGGTTGGGACAAGCAGAAGGGCACAAGTTGGAGAAAGAGCCCCAAGCAGCTTCCTCATGCCAGGAAACCGCTCCCCAGGGTGGCACCATCCGGCTCCGTAAATTCTCATTTCCATCAGCCCACGCTTGCAGGGCCGCGCTCCTGGGGAGGTGGTCCATGCACAGGACAGACCTCTCTCTTCACACCCTATCACCCTCCCCCCCTCTCCCCTTGATCCATCTCTTGGTCCCTTTCCCGGTTGCTGAAGTTCTACCTCCCTGCCTCCTATTATCTATCTTTAAATTGCTCTTTAACTTATTTATACTTTGGGCTTCTTACATAAGAGAAACCGCATGACGCTGAAGCTCTTGGATCTGATTTGCCAGGCTTGCTCCGAGCAGCCACTGCCCAGGGGGCGGCGCCAGGGCAGGAGCAGACAGGCCCTGGGCGGCTCGCAGCTGGAACCAGATGTAAGTGGCATCTGCAGGTTTTCGTCCCTTTTCTGGATTCCAGAGGTGGTTTCTCCAGTGTGCTGTGTTGTGAGGCAGCGGCACCCGAGTGACACCAGCGTGTCTCTTCTCCTTGCCGGGCACCATGGTGTTCGAGGCCTGGGCCCGGTCACTGTTCTGTTATGAACTGTGACTGTGACTGTGGCAAGTTAACCCACTGGGTCCATCCGTAAGAACAGCGCTGGGTACAGCAGAGGACTTCTGTGCACTTGGCCAGGTACCTGGAAGCCCCTGTCTTGCTGCCATCCATCGTGTTACGGTTTTGCCGGGAATGATGGAGCCGCAAAGAGGCCATATCAGGGAGTGAGGCAAATACAAGTGGTGCCTTCCTGAGTCCTAGGACATGCGGGGACTTGAGAGGGCTTCACAGAGGGCAGCATGGGGCTTGGGCCGAGTCTGAGCAGAACCAGGGTGCAGTGGTGTCTCGGTTCACAAACTAAATTCTCTCCAAGGTCCTGGTCACAAACTAACTTGGAGGAGAACGAAATCAAACTCCCCATCTGGTCAGCTTTGCACCGCCTTTGAAATTCAGTAGGAGATGTGTGGCCGAGGTCCTGAGCCTTGGTTTCCTCAAAGGTGAAATGGGACAGGGAGGCTGCTTTGCCCAGCTCCCAGGACAGCGTGAGACCCAGAGGACACAGCTCATGGACATGTGCTCCGGAAGTGTACACGTGCATAGGAGTCCAGTTCCAGTCCGATCCCTGAGACGAGAGAGCGGGACCCAGGAGAACCCCCTGCCCGCCACCTCAGTGGCCCAAGTCTCCTGACAGCTCAGGGAAGGTCAGGGCCTGGTGCTGACCCACCCATCCTGACCCCAGGCCTTGCATCTCTCTCCAGGAGCAGAGTGTCCTCCTGTTACACTCCCAGGATCAGTTCACCGAGTATCCTAATGGCGCCAAATATCACGGCAGCACTAACAGTCTAGGAAAACAGCCAATCCCACTTACTCAATACCTTTGTTACATTCTCCGTTTTGAGGTTAGGAGTCTCTGATTCATAAAGTAACCTTGACCCATGACTCTCCTGCCTCAGCCTCCCTCATATATTTATACTTGGCACTTTTTATGTGTTTAGTCCTTTGTTAGACACTTTATAAAGCAGATCCTACATAGTTCTCAACGGGGGGGCAGATGTCATCACAGGAAGTACTGTGCCGCCGAGCAGGAAGAACCAGGTAGGTGGTACTGAGTCTCTGCTGAAAATGCTGGGGCTGATGACTTCATGTGTCCCCAGAGCCTAAACTCTTGTGCCATGTTTGTTACTCTAAGAGAAACATTGCCCCCGGACCTTGCACCAGGTTCCCCAGCCTGGCCAGTTCCCTCCCTCTCCCTGAGAGCTGCAGCCCTGTGGTATTTCCTGGTCTCCACTGCCCGGCACTTGCTGGCCCCACACCGGTGTGTGAATGGGAGAACTATGTGCTGGCTTTGTGTGCTGTGTGTCTCCTGGACTCAGGCAAGTCTGTCCAGATTTGCTTCACGAGGAGACCGATGCTAAAGGGAAACTAGCATTTTCCCAGGCCCCAGCTAATAAGAGAGGATCTCTGTGCTCATCTGGAAATGACTACTCCACTAACAGGAGCATTTCGGTGTCCTGCATGTAGTGTCCCAACAGGAAACAGTGAGAATGTTTGAGAAGCTAACCGTATGATACTGTGCAGAGATGCTGCACATTTGAGGTGATTTGTGTCACAAACATGCAAATGACAAAACCCTGGAAGGCACCAAAAACAAGATGGAAGGTTTTCTCTTGAGCAGGAAGGCTGGAGTTAAAAGAGTGAGAGGCCAGTGATTAAATTCTCCTCCCAGCTCAAAGGGTTTAAATGTCAGCTGTTAAACCCTGCTGCACTCAGGACATCTTGTGCTGTGTCCCTCTGGTTCCCCGGGGTGCGGGTCCCGTCTGTGCTGTCATTCCTTCCTCCAGCCCCATCACTGTCAGGTCCTCCAGCCTCTTTCAGAAAGCAGACATAAATAAAATGTGTCCTGAGCCTTTTTTGTTTTCTTTTACATTTTTCCAACCATATGCCTGCCCCACCTCCAATCTTTAGAAGTGTAAAACTGAAAACAGCTTTTAAAGGGGTCTTCTGGGGTCTTATGCAAGTGCCACAAGTGTCTAGGGGAAACCAAGGGAGGAAATTCAGCCGCAAAAAGTCATTGATGTTGTGATGAAACGTTGTCACTGGCGATGGTGACAATTAGGATGTGTCCCTCCCCCCCAGGACCAGCTCCCCCTGCTGCTCATATGATGGTGACTGGACATGGGCTGCCCTCACAAGTGACCAGGAAGACAGCAGGATGGCCTCAGTCCCATTGTCCCCCAGCCCTGGGAGCCGCTTAAGGACTGAAGGAGAGAGGGTACAGGAGAAAAGACGACAACTGAGCTGTGAAAGGAAAAGCGTTACACGCTGTTGGAGGGTTGTGGCCACCTATACACTGGAGAATCGTTTGTCCCCTCCTGTCTGGGGACATGGCTCCAGTTACTCTGTGCACTTAGCAAGAAAGCTACTGGCACTGCGAGGTTGGACTCGCCTGACCTGTGGTGTCGAGGGGCTCATTTGGGAAGACGGCAGGGACTGAAGTTACCCTGGGCTGGATGGCTGTGCCCAGAGCGTGGGCTGGGGTGGCTTAGAGAAGTGCTCACCCAGGTGGCAGAGCACAGCTCATGAGCTCTCCACAGATCTGCAGTATTTTACAGCAAGGGAGCTGGGAGCTCCTTTGAGGGCTAGCAAATATGGAAACACCTGGTGCCTCGTGGCTTCTTATGACCCACCCCAGGTGCCTCACAGCCTCCTAGTATCGCACAGCTTCCTGGTGCTGCACAGCCGCCTAGTATCACACACTTCTCCTGGGCTGTGCAGCCTCCTGGTGCCGCATACCCTCCTGTACTGCACAGCCTCCTGGTGCTGCATACCCTGCTGTACTGCACAGCTTCCTAGTGCCGCATACCCTTCTGTACTGCACAGCCTCCTGGTGCCGCATACCTTCATGTACTGCACAGCCTCCTGGTGCTACACACTTTTCTGGGGCTACATACCGCCTGGTACTGCACTCCTTCCTGGTGCCACAAGCAAGCAGAATTCCTCTCAGACTCAGGCAGCAGATACAGGCCCTGCGTCCTATGAGGAGGTCAGTTAAAGCCTCTGCTGCAGTTTCTATCTTCCTGACACTTAGAATTATCTCCTCATTTTGGAACATGGCAGAGACCCGGATAATGACTTCTACCGATGGCAAATCAGGCCAGATCACCTGTTTGCTTACTTCTGCCTTGGCAGAGTGGGAGCAGCCGTGTAAATATGTGACTGCAGGCCCAGGGAGTTAGCTCAGTGGTTCCGGCGCCTGTCTTGCAAGCGCAAGGACCCAGGTTTGATTCCCCAGTAACCACATACCATACTGGGCGTGGAGACTCACACCCAGCAGCAACCAGTACCACATACCACAGTGCCAGGCGTGGTGGCTCATGCCTGTAATCCCAGCACTTGGGAGGCAGAGGCAGGAGGATTGTGATGTGAGTTGGAGGCTGAGCTCAGGGCCAGCCTGAATCACAAAGCAAGACCCTGTCTCAAAAAACAAACCTAAAAAAAAATAAAAATTAAAAATTAAAAAATTAAAAAATAAATATGTGACTGCAGGAGCGTATCCTGTTCTTATTTTTCAAAACTGAAATGTGAATTTCACATAATTAGAGTATTGCAAAATACCTTTCTTTAAAAACAAACGTTCACAGCTGTAAGAATCAGTCTTGGTGCATGCTCTACACGCAAACAGTGGAAGTGGAGATCGGCATGATGGTGCACACCTGTGATCCCAGCACTCAGGAGGCTGAGACAGGAAGATCACCGTGAGTTGAAGGCCAGCCTGGAGTACACAGTGAGTCAGGGACAGCCAGAACTGCATAGAAATACCCTGTCTTAGGAAGGAGGAGTGAAGGAAGAAAGGGACAGTGGCTCCGCTTACAACATCTGACCTTTTAATGTTAGAATTCACCCGAGGCCTGGAAGGAACGATGAGCTATTTCTCAAGTGGAGTTAAACATTAAGATTGTGTGAGTCGGTGAAAGACAGAAATGACCCCAAGTCTTTTGCTTATTTTAACAAGAACTGATGAAGATGTAAGTTGAAAATCTTGGTCTTGTCTTTGTTCTGTTCCAGAGCATTCATTTTCTAGAGATGGGTTCACCTAGTTACATTCCCAGGTGAAAATCACTAAAATGTACTTTTACTGAAAGTCAAAACCTAAAAAAAGCAGATGAAATTTGCTTCCTGCTGGAGAAGCATGTTCTGTAGTATATGTTTAAAATAAATGCTGCGCACTGAAGGTGCGGCTGAGCAGCAGAGCACGTGGCCTATGTGCAAGGCCCTGGGCTTTACCTTGGTGCTGTCGGCAAGTAAACAAATAGCCTGTATTTCCAAAAGGCTGATGATCATAAGACCAGAAGATAAGCGAAGACACTTAGGAGTGAGTTCTTTTTTTTACGTTTATTAATTATTCAGTATTCCCGATACACAGAGAATGCCCAGCCACGCAGCTGATGTGCAGGCAAGGAAAAGCAGAGGCAGGTGTCCACACATCCAAGACTGTCCTTCACCTTCTCAGCTCTGGACAGTGTGTCCTGCGCCACAGTTGAAAGGAGGAGAGGTGTATTTTGCTCAGTGTTGACAGGATTTAGTCCATGGTGGCCTGGCGCCAAGGCAGGATGGGATGGTGGAAGGGCCTGGGGAAAGGAAGGCAGCTCACCGCATGGTGCGCCGGAAGTAGAGGGAAGGGGGGCGCCAAGGAGGGAGATATGCCCTCTCAGCTACGCCCGCGTGACCGCCTCTCCCGGCCAGGCCACGCCTCTGACAGCAAGTCCGCTGTGGGCTGCAGGAACCAATCACCTTGCAGAAGCCCCACCTGTGAGGGCCTGCGGCCTTGGGGGATGTCCAGATCCAAAGTGGAACACTAACTGCGGCGCCCGAGTGGCCAGTGGAACTCTGAGGACGTGCCTCCCATCCTCCACTGCGCACCACTGGGGATCCAGCCACAGAGGACCGTGAGCGCGCCACTGCGGCAAATTCCAGCAGCGCAGTGCTGACGGTGGCGTAGCATGGTGTTTGGACAGAGTATTATTTAATTTTGTCTGTTTGCATTGAATTACTGCGGAATGAACACAAGTGCCTTTGAACTAAGCTACATCTACCTCCAGCCTCTTTAAAATATTTTAGTTTGAATCAGGGTCTTGCTAGCCACAAAGTTTTCCAGGATGGGCTCAAACTGTCACCCTCTGCCTCAGCCTCTCTGCGTGCTGGGATTATGTTGTAGGACACTCAACCTAGGCTAAATTTTTAAGAACTATAGGCATCCATGTTACTTTTTTTATATTACATTGGGGAAGGAAGGAAAAAAAACAAGAAAGAAATTGGTAAACTTGAAGTCTGTTGGACATCTTTTCCACATTAATATATCGCTTTGAATGGATGGAAGAGTCAGACAGAATGGTTTGGGACCTATTTATTGACTGAATTGCAAATTAGGGTGATTATCTTTGATTTTTCTTTATGTTGGGATGTCTTAACTGTGACACGATTGATCTTTCTGGGCCAAATACTTCTTGGTTCCAGGAGCTGCCCCAGTGAGGTCATGTTCAAGGTCACTCTGCCCTCTACCAGCCTACGTGGTACCAGTTCCCACCACGTTGTGACAAGTAAAATCATCTGCCAACCTCGGCCATTGTCTCTTGGCCAGTGAAATCGCCAGTGATCTAAACCAAGATGTAGTGTTCAACTGTTGGTGCACAGTGCCCCAGTGACGTATTTATGTATATCAGCAAGACTCTAGCTCCAGGGCTGGAATGGAACAGACTTCTTCATCTCCCAGACTCAAGCTCTGCCTTGGAAATGGCCAGCTGGATCCCAGCAGCCCATCATCAGATTAAGCTTGGTATGCATGTCCTTCTGTGACAGCTGGAACTTTCTCTGAACTTCATAATTTGCACAATTTTTTTGAAGCCTGAGAACCTCAGTTTTTTTATTAAGACTAACCTCTCAGATGTCCCTGGAAGACTGATAAGATTTAAAAATCATCTTGAAAATAACAAATGAAGGGATCCTGCTCTGCCTCCCTGTCTCATCCCGAGAGCGTTGAGATTGTGTGAGCCACGTGGTCCGGCAGACACGACCAGTTCTCTCGTGTGCTGGTAACGAGCAGCTCCACAAACCAATTCAGCTGTCATTCTGCCAGTCGTCTCATTTGAGTAACACTTTGTGTAAGCAGGAGAAAAACAGCAGCGTTTTCCTTGGAGATCTGTAATTAAGCTGTGGTGTTTGGCGGGTGAGAAGCATTACCAGTTTTCACCCCTTTCTCCTGCAGGAAAGGTTTGCTGTGTCCACAGCAGGTAGGAAAGGCATCTGTCCTTCTGGGAGGTTTGATGGCCACAGGCACTCGTGTCTCCTATGTGCACTTTCTCCTGTGGCCATCTGCACTGTCAGCCTGTGGACGGGATCTCCCCCCAAGCCACGTCGTGGCCGGTGCGGAAAGCCCTTTCTTTTTCTTTCCTGCACCTATCCCCCACCCCACCCTGAACTTAGGTTTGGTCCAGAGCCCCAGTACAGAGCCCTGCTCCTCTGGTCCTCCATCCCACCATCCGGCCCTGTGCCTTGGAATGTGGGCGTCACACTGACAGTAACACTGGGAGGGCTTGTCTTCTTGTCCAGCAAGGCCTCTAATGTAAAGGCATCGTTCCGTGTGAATTTAGGACATGTGAGAAATTGATAATACATCATTATCTGTTAGAAACTGGAAGATACTATTTCATCTGTCTAGGGCATTGGGAATTTTTTTTAAACTGGGACAGAATTCAAGGCCTTCATAACTGAAGAACATCCCAGTGTCTGCCTTTTTAAAACAGAGTCTCCTTTTATAAACAGGGTCTCGCTAATTCTCTTAAGTTGTCCAGATTGGGCACAAACTTGCGGTCTTCCTGCCTCAGCCTCCTATAGAGCCAGAGTGACATGGGCTTTCTCAGTCTGAATCCCATCATGGAGGAGACTTGGGTGTGCTTCAGATCCCCTTGGAGGCCAATTTGTTCAGTGTGGCACAGACTAGCCAGTGACCGGGAAGAGTGGAAAGGGTGGACAGGTTGGGCCTGGACTGATTTTACTCCCTGTCCCCACAGCTGGCCAAGAAGATCCGCG
This sequence comes from Petromus typicus, assembly GCA_004026965.1. Lineage (NCBI taxonomy): Eukaryota > Metazoa > Chordata > Mammalia > Rodentia > Petromuridae > Petromus > Petromus typicus. The sequence goes on along the minus strand of PVIR01000894.1, from coordinate 12,021 downwards.
AGAAGTTCAACCGGTACCTGGACGTGGTCAATCGCAACAAGCAGGTGGTGGAGGCGTCCTACACGGCACACCTGACGTCGCCACTCACCGCCATCCAGGACTGCTGCACCATCCCGCCGTCCATGATGGAGTAAGGCTGCCCCCTTCCCCTGCCCAGAGGCAGAACTGCTCACACTCCTGGGCGCAGTAGCTGTGCTTGGTAACCGCGCGTGTACCTTCCCCGCTGTTGTGTGAGATGCGCCTTCACCTTCCCACACACGGATGCTTAAACACAGTGTGGCTCAGGGTTCTACGGTCACAAAGTTCCCAGTCACCCCCCCCATATCACTGTCTTTATTTTTAATACATTTTATTTTATCCCATTCCCCCACTGCATCACCTTTTTTGTCACTATGCAACTTGGGTCCAGGTTCCACAACTGAAATTTAGACTCTCGTTGAATATGGAGCGTGCTAAGCCCGGGAAATGGCAAGGTTTTGTTGGGGGCAGACACTTCTGTGGGGCTGGGGTGGAATGCCAGGCTTTTGTGCTGACAGGGTCAGCCCTTTGCCTTGAGACAAGGTCCTGCCAAGTCCCAGGCTGCCCGGTATCCACATGAATTTGCAGGCCTCCTGTCTCAGCCTCCCAGAGTGCTGGGGTTACAGGCCCGCACTACCTCACCGTGCTGTGAATGCATTCTGAAGTGAAGAATTCTGAAGGCGACACTTCCGCTCTTCTCGCCGGTGGACTGTTGTGAGCGTCCTTACTTCCTTTCTGTAACTATTCTGAGCACTTGGACATAGGAAGGGTCTTGCGCACCCTTCCTTGAGTCGTGCGCACCCCAGCGTGAGTCTCCTGAGTGGCCCCAACATCGTGGCCACAGTTTCTCACGAGGTCCCAGTGTATCCTCCCCATGTCGGGAGAGGAATCCGACTCAGGACACTGCTTTGTAAATCATTCTAACCAGCAGCTCCTTTTTCAGTTTTGTTTCAGACCAAGCTTTTCACTTCTACTGATTTATAATTCACATTTTACTTTTCTTACTGTGACTTTTATATATATATATATATACGTATACTATGTATACGTATATATATATTTAGTTTAGTTGTTTGTGTTTTGGAGTTTTTTAAGTTTTTTGACACAGGGTCTTGATTTGTAGTTCAGGCTGGTCTTGAACTCAGCAATCCTCCTGCCTCTGCCTCCTGAGTGCTGGAACCACAGACATGAGCCACCACACATTATTATATGTGATCACCAGGGATGGAACCCAGACCCTTGCGCTTGCAAGGCAGGCGCCGGAACCACTGAGCTAAATCCCTGGCCAATAGTGTTTGTATTTAAACAATAAGATAGATTAGAATACCCAGCTTAGAAGCAAAGGCTTTCCAGAGCGGTTTTGTAGTCTGTAGCGATGCCACATATCTTCCTCACCAGTGACACTGACCCTCAAACGATTCCCATCCCTTCCTCTCAGACCCGTCGGCTCCTGAGTCCCCGGTAGGAGCCTCGGAGGTTCCCGCTCTTCAGATCCTCCGCCGACGTGTAACGAGGAGGAACTGAACACTCGCATTCTCCCTTTGCTCACGCAGACAGGCTGAGGCTGACCCTGAGACAAACCGTCTTGAACAGCATGACTTCACCTGGCTCTGAGAGGGTCCCCCATTAACAGACACGCTTGTGTGGGGCTGTGGGTGGAAGAGACAGGGGATGGGGTGTCCCTTGCGGTTCCAGGTACACAGGTGCCTGGGCACAGCTGCTTAATGGTTTTCAAATTCAGTTTTTAAGTCATTTCTATTTAAATTTCAGGAGACTGTGCATTTTTAAAATTGAAATTATTATGTGCCATTGAAAATCAGAAGGGCCACAGTCCTGAGTACGCGTTCCTACTTCTGACAGCTTTTCCCGTGGGAACAGCACCACGGCCGTCTTCCCCCCACGTTCCCCAGCCGCCTGTGTCCATGCAGCCCATTCCTGACTTCCGTCCTGCTCGGCAGCTGTGGCCAGCATGTTGGCGACTGTTTGTATCACCCGTGCTTGCAGCACACAGTGACTGCTGTCCTGGGTGGAGCTGCTTCCCACACACGCAGCCCTTGACTTTAAAGGGTTTGTGTGGGGACAGGTTGACTCAGGAGAAGTCTGTGTACAGACTTCCCAGACGCTTCCGGCTAGGAAGAGCCCAGCCCGGATGCACAGCACTGAGAGCGAGCTGAGCTCTCGTGTGTGTCTGGAGCCCCGTGCTGCCAACCCGACCCCCGAGACTCCCACACCTCAGTAGCCTCTCCCTTGTTTTCAAGCCCTGCTCGCATCCTCTTACAGTTTCTTCTGCAGCCGTCCCTGCTGATGGCATTCTGAGTTTTGATGTCTTCGTTTCCTAAGGAGAAGACAGACTCGGAGGCAGGTCCTGGGAAGATGGAATCGGGCTTTTATTCTGTTCTGTGTCCCCAAGTGGAGGCAGAGCCGGCATCCTCATTCACTGAGTGCTTATGCCCGGGAGCCCCAGGAGGAAGCACGTATGGCTCCCCAGCCTGGGCCAGGAGCGCAGTGCTTCTGCCAGCGTCCACGGCTTTGTGAAGCCAGGAGATGGGCACAGCGCTAACTCCCTCCTGTCCACCCGGGAAATCTGAGGATCTTCGCTGATCCCGAAAATCCAGGAGCCCTTGTGTGTGTGGGTGCCTGCTGTTTCGTCAGAAGCACACTGACTCCCAGCTGGACACTGCTGGACAGTGCTGGCCTGGAAGGGGCGGGGCAGCGCTGGCCGCACTTGGGAAGAACCCAGGTCTCCTGCGCCCCTGGCTGCTCGCTGGAATGTCGCCATTTCAGGGTTGGGGCTCACTGCTTGGTCCTGAGGGACTTTTGCTTCAGAACAGCAGTGGCAGAGGTTGTGGCTTCTGATTGTGATCCTCCAAACAGCCACAGTGGCAGTCCTCTGGTCAGTCTGGCCAGAGCCAGGACCGAGGGGAGCCTTTAAAAATTGACCTTCATGATTATGTTGCTGCAAGTCCAAAACCTGCGGAGTAGACTGGCAGCCCCGACACCGCACACAGGTGCAGGCTGCTGGGACAGCCCCTCTCAGAGAGCTCAGGGTTTGCTCTATAACTGCCTTCAACTGATTGGATAAGGCCCGCCCAGGAGCGGCCCATCTGGGACTCACAAAAGCCACAGTCCAAATGGTGCTGTCCAGAAACCCCGAGAACGGAGTCTGACCGTGTTGCACATCCCCGCCAAGCTGACTCATCACATTAACCACCCTGCCTTACAGAAAGGGTCGAGGCTGGGCTGTAGGACTGTCGTGGCCCTTACACAGACTGATCTTCAGAGTTGGGCAGGAGTGCTTATGCCTAGAATGTTCTACCCTCCTCGAGGAGACTCGAAATCAGAGGGACACATTTGCGTAGAAGTCGGACATGGACCTTCAGCCATGACCCAAAGCTGAGTGGATGGCTTCTTAGTGCCCTGGCTCTGTAAGAGCTGCTGGCATGGCCTGAGTTGGGAGCAAGGTGCCAGAGAGTGGTTTTAACTTTAATGATTAGTACTGATTTATAATAGTCAGATTCCTGTAGGAATTTTTTATTTAAGTAATTTAATCTCATAGGAATTTTAATATTAAGACACTAAGCTGTTTCACTTTATTTCAGTAGCATTTTAAATATGCACACAATTCCAGCATATTCAATTGATAAGTATTTCAAAGAAATCATCTTATTACTTCAAAGACCACATAGATTACATTTTCTAAAACAAAGCATATGATTTAAACGTGTTAAACTCGAGTTTAAAAATTCCCTACGGAGGTTCCCGAAGCACCATTCTTGCAGCCTCCAGCTCCTTCCGTTGGGTTACGTGTGTGTGTCTTCTGGCCACGCCCCATGCCGGTCCTGTGATCAGATATTGTGCATATGTGATCTCTGTGTGCTTCTTCACCTGCATCCCCTGCGTATCTGTGTCTGAGAGTCGAAGAGCACGGAGCTGCTCTTCCTGAGCGTGTTTCATTGATCTTCACTGCCATGTCAACCACGCATTGCCTATTCACCGTTCACTGTTAAAAACACACCATGCCAACACATGGCACAGAATCCAGACCATGTGCGTCCCTGCCAGGCATGGTGGTGTGCCCCTCTAGTCCCAGCAACTCAGGAGGCTGGTGCCGGAGAATGGCAAATTCAAGGCCAACCAGGGCGACAGGTGAGAAGCCGCTGGATACGCAGCTCAGGCCTCCCTGGGCTCAGTCCCCAGCGCCACACCAAATAAACGAAACCAATACGCACTCTTTGGAAGTACAGTTTTATCTTAGTTGTTTTTACCCTAATGAGCCTTCTATAATATTTCAGGTTTTTCATTTACTTTATTGCTAACATACCCACATTGTTAGGTCACTACAGTTCACTTATCAATTAAGTTACTGTAAGTATAACACAATATATTGACAGGCATGGTGGTGTACACCTGCGATCCCAGCACTCAGGAGGCTGAGGCAGGGTAATCACGAGTTCAAGTCGAGCCTGGGCTACATAGCAAGACCTTGTTTGATTAATAAATAAGTACATAAAATTTTAAATCCATTCTGATGGGACTTGGCTTCATGTCAGGGTTTTTGTTTGCTTTTGAACTCAAATCCGGGATGATCTTTCATTTTTAAGAGGAGACAAGCCTGGTTGTGTACCTGCTTGGTTAGCAGCACTGGGAATCGAACCCAGAGCCTCCGCCTGTTGGGCGAGCTCTAGCGTGACGCCCTCCCCCTCGCGTTCTGTCTCCGTCAGCTCAGTCTGTCATGGTGGAGAGGAAAGACTGCCAGCACTGCAGACGGTCCCCTCTCAGCCAGGTGTTGTGTGAACACCAGTGTCCTCGGAGGGCCATGGACTCAGGCAGAGCTGGAGACCACCCGTTGCTGTGGTAATGTCAGTCCCAGGCACTCCTTGCCCTTGGATGACCTGAGTCCTCTGCGCCTGTCTGATCCTTGGTTTCCTCCACCAAAAAATGAGCAGTTTCAGGCAGTGTGGTGATGCATGCCTGTCATCTCACCACTTGGGAGGCTGTGGCAGGAGGATTGCCATGAGTTTGAGGCCAGCCGAGGCTGCATAGTGAGACCCTGTCTCAAGAAATCAAAAACAAAACAAAAAGCAGTCCAAACTCTACTCCAGAGAGCTTTCCAACTCCAGATTGATTTCATTTCCCTTAAGCCTAGCTGAAGAGTTGCTGTGTAACTGGGCCCACTGCCATGGTAGTCCCTGCTGCTTGGGTTGGTGGAACCCGGGACACAGCAGGGAACCTGTTTCCACGTTCTGACAGTTTCGTGACCCTGGAAGGGTTCTGACCTGCGAAGGTTCCGTCTGCCCTCCTTCCTTTGTTTGAAAACTTGAAGACACTTGAAAGAAATAGCTCCCCTGGGTTCGGGAGAAGAGCGTTTGACACTAGGAGGCGGAAGAGGAGATTTGGTAGAGAAAAGGGTCCCTGGAGAAAACCTCACAGCTGGAAATGGCCCAGCAGCACCAGGACACAGCTGGGAAGCCAGACTGAGCACAGCCCTGGAGATCCTCAAGTCACCGAGTTGCCAGCTGCCCAGGCTGGATTTGAACTTGGATCCTCCTGCCTCAGCTTCCCAGAGTGTTGGGATCACAAGCATGCACCACACATGGCTAGTTCAAGATTTCTGAAAAATGGAATGAAAAAGCGCAGCATGGAATTAAGCATATTTTACTTGTCAACTACCTGGCGTTGGGAAGACTTGTCTGATTTTCCTTACACAGGTGAGGAGCAAGAAGAAACTGGAACTAGCTGTTGGCCCCAGGCTCTTGGGCTCCAGCTGGGGAGAACTGGGTGCTGAGGTTGATGTGCCAGAGCTGAGACGTCTGGCACCTGTGTGCCCTCATCTCCTGGTACCTGAGCTCAAAGTCCCTGTCACTTTTTGCTTCGTGTTGGACACTTGCCAAACCAGGTCCTCGAGGAGAGCTTGCCAGCAGATCCAGGACGCAGGCTGCTGCCCGACTCTGCTGTCGGGTGTGAGTCGGCAGTGAGGATGAGCCAGAGTCACCGGGCTCCATCATCTCCTGGCTGTCTCCACGTCGGTTCCTGGAGGTTGCTGCTTCACCTGTGCGCTGTTTATTCCGTGTTGTGAGCCCAGTGGGAAACTCCAGGCGATACTGACTTGGTGGTGCTTTGCTGGGTACACTGAATAAGTTAGCACATGCATGGTGAGTTCTGTAATGCAGTGATGCCACAGCCCCAGACTTGCTACTCTAACACACAACTCAAAAACCATCTGTTCAGTGTTCATAACTTTGCACCATAGTTGAATCCTAAATCCAACTCGACAAACCTGCCTGGCCAAGAGCGAGGCCAAGACATGTGTCCATGGACACAGTGACCTCCAGTCTGGGCAGGTCTGACAGTGCACAGGGCTGGGGCACTGTTCACACTCAGCACCGTGTGTGCAAAGGTGTGTGCGTGTGCACGTGTGTGTGCGTGTGCACGTGTGTGTGCGTGTGCACGCGTGTGTGTGCACAGACGCGCACTCTATTGCATAAAATATTGTAACCACGGCTCCAAGAAAAGTCAGTGATACCAGCCATGAAGCTAAGGAGAAAACTGAGAACTATGAAGGAGCAAAGTAAATCAGTGTGAAGTTTGTTAAAAACTTGGAAAAATGAATTTGTAAGCGTAATTTTTGGCCTCAGAACCAATTACCTGGTTTTCCATTGTATCCGTTCTCAAACTTTTTGATGTGCAAACAGATATTTGGGAGGAACTGAGTTTCCCAACCAAGGTGTCGCCACACAAAATTTCCAGACCCGCGTGAGACACTGTCCATGCACTCACCTGTTGCTGCTGAGTTGTGACTGTGAAAGCCACTGTCTTCCGGAGCACCTGGGGCGCAGCAGGGTAAACCAAGTAGAGCGGGGCGGGTGCGTGACTTGTCTTTTAGGCTGAGGGGGCTCAGGCAGAGGCTTGTGAGCATGGGAGTTGGAGCAAAAGCAGTGGTGGGGAGGCCTGAGAAGGGAACTCCACAGGTAGATCTCAGAAAATAAGCCAGGCCTGGTGCTGCATGCCTACCGTCCCAGCGCTCAGAAAGCTGAGCCAGGAAGATCTCAGGTTGGATCACAAGATGGACAACTCAGCAACTGAGCGAGACCTTGTCCGAAAGGGGCTGTAGCTCAGTTCAAAGCCTGGGCTAATTCCCTGCCCTGCTGAATAAGAGTAAAAGCTGAATAAAACAGCGGGGCTCTTCTGGCCTCAGGGCTCCTGTTCCACCTGTGTTTGCAAACTCAGCGACCTGACGGGCCTGGTCCGACGCACAGCTTCCTTCTGCCTCACGCCCATCTTAGAAAGGCATTTTGTGTGTCTCTGTGCAGAGCAGGGCACGGCAGACTTTGCTCTTCGGGTGCATTCTGCCCTCCCACCTCCGTGGCAGTCCTTGGACTCGCATCACCGCCCGCAAGCCGGCAAGCACAGTGGACACTCGTGGCAGATGTCCATCCCAAAGGACTTGAGTGGACTTTCACTCTGTGACTTTATTTCATTTACGTGACACCCTCCTGGACCTTCAACCCCTGAGGAGGCCAGGAGCTCTGCCCACTCTGACCCTGAATAAGTTTTTCTTTTAATGGTAAATTCTTCAATCAGAAGTCAGTTGGAGTGACCCATCCACCCACCACGATGCTTATCTTGCTTCTTCGCAGACCACCCCGCAGGGCGCGCGAGAAGGAGGGGTGTCCCAGCTGTGTGTGTGCAGTCACAGAAGTGCCATGGGATAGCCCGTCCTTGCCTTGGTTTCCCCTTCCTGTCCTCCTCCTGTGCCTATGTGCCAGTCTACTAAGGAAGAGGAGCTGTCCGCTGTGTGGCTGTGACCCACCTCCAGCCCCACCTGCAGTTTCCCGAGCTCTCATGGGAACCACTAGACCTTGGAAAGGAGGACGCCCTGCCCTTCACCCGAGAGCTTCACCTTCCAAGGGCGTCTGAAACAGCCTTGTTGGCAGCCTGGCGGCCTGAAGGCTTAATCCTTCCTGCTGATAAGAACAAAAAGAATGTGTCTTATCGCTGTGAGGAGAAACCTTCCCCAGCCCACCATGGCAGGCCAAGATCTCACAGCCTTTCAGCCAGCCATTCATCTAGGTGTGGGAGTGCGTAAACCCCCGCAGGCCTCACCCACTTTATAGACTTGATCCTGCTCTTGCGCCTTTCCCCACCATTCAGATAGAGTAAATATTTGCCAGGGCAGATGTTTGATTTTTATCTTAGCTCTTCCTTTGTTTAACTTTATTCTCTTGGGTGGGTAAGTGGAAGAGAGGAGGCTCTTGTTTAATTCTTCTCAAATGATGTTGCTCAAATATTTGGAGAGCAGAGCTTCCAGGGCAAAATGAACAGGCAGAACGGTGGGATGGAAGCTCAGAATGAGGTGTCTGCGTCTGAGCATCTCAGAGAAATAGGATAGGCTGCCTGCGGCAGGCCCGGCTGCTCTCCACACTCAGCGGGGTGCCAGCGCGCTGGGCTCTGTGGGCGCCTCTCCTGCTTTATCCCTGGTAATCCCAGGTGTTACTTTCAGAAGAAAAGATCTATTTTCCTAACCTTTGCACTTGTCTCTACATTTTAGCAATGATTAAAAACAAGCAAAGAAGCCCCCTTCCCCCTCCCTATTCACATGGCTGCATGGGCTTTGTGCCTGCGAAGAGCTATCACTGTAAGCCTTGCTCTCCTGCAAAGTCTGCAGGGATTTGCTTTTTAAATCTTTGCCTTAAGAACACATCCATGACAATACCGAACTTCGAGAGCGCGAGTGGGGCCGCCTGCCAGGAGACAAGTTGAGCAGCTTCCCTGGAAAGGTTCAGGAAAGCTCAGAATCAATTCTGAGCGTTTGCCTGGCAAGTCACCTGCCCTGGGAAATGTAAACAAAGGCCGAGGCAGATTCGGGTCTGTGTGTGTCTCTCTCCTTTCGGTCTTTTTCTCTTTCTACACTGGGAGTCCGCCGAACCGTTGGTTTATGAATCGAGGCTGAATGAAATCCAATTGGAACTCACTTGAACAGTGTTTTGATGTAAGATTCAAAGCTGCTGCAGATTCATTTTATCTTCTACATTTGCTGATCTCCTGCTTGTAAATCCTGTTGAAGGAGAATAAAAATGACTGTGGCCTGATGGGAATTAAATGTCTGAAGTTCAAAGTCGGTGTACATCAGAGCAGCGTCAATCATGCGCACGTCTTGGAAGGCAGGCGGGGGGCGGCTTCTCCACGGGAGCAGATCAAAGTGGGCGTCGCAGCTCTGTTTTCTCCCCGGGGACCCTTCTTCGATCAGTTGTTCATGGAAGTAAATCCAGACGGAAGTTTTTTTTCTTCCTCTTAAGGGGGTAGGAGAGATGGAGTTATTTCTCCTCGGGCACTGGTTTTATCTTATGAAAATAAGTACAGAAGGCAATTTTAATCCAATATCCATTTTTTAGAGTCAAGGTCTAAAGGAGATTTAGATAAGATTTTTTCTGTTATCTTGGCTAACTTTTGAGAAGTAAAGTGAACCTCATCCGTTGCGTCGCCTGCTCATTATAAGCAGGAGTCTGAGTGTGGCCACTGTTCACCTTCCCCCAGTGAATTCAGCAGTGAATTCATTTCTCAGTGCAAAATCGCTCTGTGACCCCTAGCAAAAGTGTAAAGTGTTGTAAGAAGAGCTTTATATTGCCTGTAACCCCAAGTCCAGATATGAGCCCTAGGTGGTGACCTTGCTGGCTGACCTTGACTGTCACTCTGCTGTGTCCAAGGCTGGTAGAGCCTGGGACCCTGGCAGCCACTGGGAAGGGCAGAGATGCTGGTGCTGCTCCAGGAGGAAGAAAGGCAGTCGCTAGTGTCAGCTAAGGAGAAGCCACAGCCCCACAAGGTGCCACGCCTGCACAGGAACACTTTTTTCAGGAAGCTGAGACGTCTCAAGGGCATGGAGGGTTCTTGAGGTCATTGGGGGTTGGGTGCTGGGCAGGGCTAGTTAGTGGGGTTGGCACACCTTTATCTGGTGGGAGAGAAAGGTGAGGTACATGAGGTTGCTCAGTGATATAACCGCTCATGGTTTAAGATTTTCACTGGTGTGCAATTTGCATGGCCCTCAGAGCCGTGTCGACCCCATCACCAGCGTGTCGATGTTCATTAGGAACTGGGGCGTCCGACACAGACCCAGCACTGTGGTCACGCAGCTCTGCTAGACTGAGGTCTTTGGTTAGCATTTCTAGATGTGAGTGGAATCTACAACAGATGTAAGTCAGTGGCTGTGGCTCTGGGGCTGTGAAGAGTCTGTTACAGGGTGTGACTCAGGACGGGATGACGTCAGGTGGCCCAGGAGCAAGAAGACCAGGCTGCCGAGACAAGGGAGGACCTCCTCAGCTTCCAGGCCAGAGGCTAAGGAGGAAGGGGCCTTGAGCTGGTCCTTGAGACGCGAGGCCAGCAGCTCAAAAAGAGGCATGAGGAGAAGGAAGCCTGTGGAGAGAGGCTGGGAGGCACAGGAACCACGGCCAGAAGATGACTGGCTGCTGGGGTTTCATCACAAAACCAGACACCAGCTTTGGTCTGTAGTCACTTACACTTGTATTGCTATAACAACACACAATGTTTTCTTTATGCTCTCTGAGATGACCTTGTCGGTAAAGGAATTCTGCCTTCTAACCATCATTCCCTGGTTCCCAGGAGCCAACATGCATTTCACAGAAGCCCAGGTACCCGGCAGCCTGCGGCTGGACTCCAGCCCTCTCCCGGGCTGGTGTGGACACCCCTGGCTCTTCTCTTGGCCCCATCTGGGCTGCCCATTCAGCGACTTCCTCCTCACACAGCAGTAGCAGGAAGCAAAAGGTGTGGGGCTGGTCTGGAAGGTGGCGCGGGCTCACTTAGCTGTCCTTGCTGTCACCTTCTCTGCTGTGAAATGGACACGAGAGGCCCTGAGACCCAAGGCCTGAGAGCGCGTGTTCTCAGGATTCGGACCTGGTCAGAAGGCCGCTGAGGTCCGAGACTGAGCTTCACCCCAAGAGGACTGCATGGCAGGTGGGGCTGCTTCTTGTCTTCCGAGGCTGGCAAAGCCAGGTTCCTGGTCCTCACCCCAGACTCCCATCTCAGTCTGGACTCAGGCTGGATCCCCGCGTCTGTCCCACACACTGCCCAGGTGAGTGTGGCGTGGCAGGACTTCCAGCCCTGGGTGACCAGCCGTCCCATGAGCCGCGTCCTGGCCCGAGTGCAGGACAGGCCCAGGTGGCGCTGGTGTGAGGAAGGCTGGTCAGTGCGGCACTGCTTTGGACAAGAACAGTGCTAAGTGTTATGTGCGCAGTGGTAGACCTTGTGCAAGGTGCAGCGCCTGCCCTTGTAGCACCTGACCCAGAGAACCCGCGCTTCACCCATAAAACAAAAGTTCCCATGAGAAACAAACAGCTAGAGCCAGAAATGTGAAACTGTGATGGCACGCGAGCAGATGGAAGGTCTTTGAGGTGACCTGAGATGCCGTCGTGAGCCGGGGGAGGTCTCCCCAAGGAGCTACACAGGAACAGACACGTCCTCTAGACTCGCTGTCCAGCACGGCACCTGCAGCACTGTGACTGTCCACACAGAGCTTTAAATATACAGGCAGTTCAGCGCTGCAGTCACACCAGCCACAGTCCACGTGCTCAGCGGCCACATGGAGCGCTCCACCAGAAACTGCAGAAATCATGCGTGTTCCTCACCTCAGGGTTTCCGGGATCTAGACCAGCCCAAGCCTGGCACCCCTCCTGCTTCAGAGAGCCCTGTTTTGGTGGAAGACATCTCACTCTGGCCTTGTTTTCTCTATGGCCACTTTCACCAAGGTCAGCAGTGGGAACAAACCTATAGCCACGAAGCCTAAAGTCGGTTTCACCAGCCGTGCTTGACGCAGGCTCCTGAGGGAACAGACTTGGCACCAGCGGGAGCAAGTCTGTGTCGTGCAGTCAAGAGCAGTCCTCGTCTGGACACCCTGGGGCGGTCCAGGGGGAGCAGCCGTGTGGGTGAGGCGTCTGTCCTTTGAGATACTGTTGTGTCCCCGGCAGAGGCTAAAGGGCTTCAAGATCCAGTTTC
>PVIR01000893.1:124714-146429 GCA_004026965.1 Petromus typicus | reverse complement strand
GAATGCCACATGCCCGTGATATGAAAAAATCTACACCTAGGCATATCATCATAAAAGTCCCAGATATCCAAAAAAAGAATGAAATACTGAAAGCATCCAGAGAAAAGAAAACAGTTACCTTCCAAGGGAAGCCCATCAGGATCACAGCGGACTTCTCAACCCAAACACTCAATGCAAGAAGAGCCTGGAGTGAAGTCTTCCAAGCCCTAAAGGAAAACAACTTCCAACCAAGACTAATGTATCCTGCAAAACTATCCTTCAAAACTGATGGGGAAATAAGATACTTTCATAACAAAGAACACCTGAAAAATTTCACAAATACAAAACCTGTGCTCCAAAACATTTTAAAGAATATCTTGGAGAAAAATAAGGAAAGTTACAAATCCATGAGACTTAACTGAGTCAACCCATGGGACCAAACAAGAAACTGATGGGAAAAGGGCAGAAGTACAATAACACAGCCAAGACCAGGAAAACATGGCAGCACTCAATTTACCTATATCAGTCATAACGATTAATGTCAATGGACTCAACGTGCCAATTAAGAGATACAGACTGGCAGAATGGATCAAAAATCAAGATCCTACAATCTGCTGCATATAAGAAACAGACCTAATTCAGAAAGAAATCCATGGACTGAAAGTAAAGGGATGGAAAACAATACTCCATGTGACAGGAAACAGCAAGAAAGCAGGAGGGGCAATTTTATTTGCAGACAAAATAGACTTCAAGACAAAACTGTTAAAAAGAGATAAAGATGGACACTATTTTTTAGTTCAGGGAAATATCCAAGAGGCAGAAATCACAATCTTAAATATCTATGCTCCAAATCCTAATGCACCCAACTATATAAAACAAATATTAATGGACTTGAAAAACCAGAAAAATTTCAATACAATCTTAGTAGGAGACCTCAATACCCCACTGTCACAAAGAGACAGATCGACTGAACGAAAAGTCACTAAGGAAATCCTTGAGCTCAACCAGACTCTTCAGCAAAGGACTTAATAGATGCTTACTGAGTATTTCAGAATAAAGTCAGAATATACATTCTTCTCAGCTGCTCATGGATCATTCTCCAAAATAGACCATGTGCTCTTTCATACAACAGGTTTAAGCAAATATAAAGGGATTGAAGTTATCCCTTGTATACTGTCAGACCATAGTGCCCTCAAATTGGAGCTGAATAGCAAAGGAAAGCCCAGAATCTTCACAAACACAAAGAAATTGAACAGCACTCTGCTGACCAACCAATGGATCACAGAAGAAATTAGAGAAGAAATTGAGCAGTTCTTACAACTAAACGATAACCCCAGTACAACATATAGAAATTTATGGGACACAATGAAAGCAGTTCTATGAGGAAAATTCATAGCACTGAAAGCCTACATCCAGAAAAAGGAGCAAGCTCAAATAAACAACTTAGTGCTGCACCTCAAGCAACCAGAAAGAGAGGAGCAAAACAAACCCAAAGCTCGCACTAGGCAAGAAATTATAAGGATCAGGGCAGAAATTAATGCAATAGAAACCAAGAGAACGGTTCAAAAAATCAATGAATCGAAAAGTTGGTTCTTTGAGAGGATAAACAAAATTGATAGACCCTTAGCCAACCTCATTAAACAAAGGAAGGAAAAGGCTCATATTTATGCTATTAGGAATGAGAACAGAGAAATTACTACAGATCCAGAGGAAGTCCAGAGGATAATAAACACCTACTTTGAAAATTTATACTTCAATAAAATGGAAAATGTAGAAGAAGTGGATAGATTTCTAGACACATATGAACTCCCAAAGCTGAATAAAGAAGATATAGAAATGTTAAATACCCCAATATCAATCTGTGAAATTGAAAATGTAATTAAAAACTTGCCAACAAAGAAAAGCCCGGAACCTGACAGTTTTACTTCTGAATTCTATAAGACTTTTAAAGAAGAGTTAGTGTCTCTACTTCTGAAACTCTTCAATGAAATTGAAAGGGAAGCAGTGCTCCCAAACTCATTCTTGGAAGCAACCATTACCCTGATTCCAAAAGCAGAGAAAGACCCAACCAAAAAAGAGAACTACAGGCCAATATCTCTAAAGAATATCGATGCCAAAATCCTCAATAAGATCCTGGAAAACAGAATACAGAGAATTATCAAAAAGATTATACACCCTGACCAAGTTGGATTCATCCCAGGGATGCAAGGATGTTTCAATATATGTAAATCAATCAATGTTATACACTATATTAACAGGCTTAAGGACAAAAACCATATGGTCATCTCAATTGATGCAGAAAAAGATTTTGACAAAGTACAACACCGATTTATGTTCAAAACTCTACAGAAGATAGGAATAGATGGTCTGTATCTCAAACTAATAAAAGCTATCTACGAGAAACCTTCAGCCAGTATCATACTAAATGGTCAAAAATCGAAACCTTTCACACTAAGATCAGGAACAAGACAAGGGTGTCTTCTCTCACCACTTCTGTTCAATATAGTTCTGGAAATATTAGCCATAGCAATTAGGCAAGAGAAAGAAATAAAAGGAATAAAGATTGGAAAAGAACAAGTTAAATTGTCATTATTTGCTGACGACATGATACTCTATCTAGAGGATCCTAAAAACCCAATTAAAATACTGCTGGACCTAATCGCCAATTTTAGCCGTGTAGCTGGTTACAAGGCCAACGTTCAAAATCAATAGCCTTCGTATACACGAACAGTAGACCCACTGAGATAGAAACTAGAGAGTCAGTCCCTTTCACAATAGCACCCCCAAAAATAAAATACCTAGGAATCAATCTAACAAAGGAGGTGAAAGATCTCTACTCTGAAAACTATAGCACTCTGAAAAAGGAGATAGAAGATGATATCCAAAAATGGAAAGACATACCTTGCTCCTGGGTAGGAAGAACCAATATTGTCAAAATGGCTATACTCCCAAAACTACTGTACACATTCAACGCAATCCCGATTGAAATCCCAACAGCATATTTCACAGATCTAGAGAAAAAAATTCAAACTTTCATCTGGAACCACAAAAGACCTACAATAGCTAAAGCAATTCTAAGCAACAGGGACATGGTGGGGGGTATTACAACTCCGAACCTGAAACTATACTACAAAGCCACTGTGATAAAAACTGAGTGGTACTGGCAAAGTAACAGACCCAAGGATCAATGGAGTAGACTAGAAGATCCAGAAACTACTCCAGATACACTGAGCCACCTCATCTTTGACAAAGGAGCCAAAAATCCTCAATGAAGGACAGATAGCCTCTTTAACAAATGATTCTGGAAAAGCTGGGCTTTAACTTGCTAAAGACTAAAACTTGATCTAACTCTTTCACTGTGTACCAAGCTAAAATCAAAGTGGATAAGAGACCTAAACATTAAAACAGACACTCTAAACCTATGAAAAACAGATTAGGTAAAACCCTCAAAAGCATTGGCTTAGCGAAAGACTTCATGAACAAAACTTCTCTAGCACAGGAATTGGCTAAGGAAATCAACAAATGGGACCTCATTCTTTTAAAAAGCTTCTGCACAGCAAAGGAAACCACCAACAGTGCAAAAAGGCAATCAACAATGTGGGAAAAATATTTATTAGTTGTTGCTCAGACAAAGGGCTACTATCTAGAATATATAAAGAGCTAAAAAAAAATCAGCCCACCCAAATTTAATGACCCAATTCAAAAATGGGCATCTGAAATGAACAGATATTTTTCAGAGGAAGAAGTAAGAGCAGCTAAGAAGCATATGAAAAAATGCCCAACATCATTAGTCATTCGAGAGATGCGGATGAAAACAACATTGAGATTTCATCTCACTTCACATAGAATGGCTGCCATTTCAGAATCAGCCAATGGCAAATGTTGGGGAGGCTATGGAGAAGAAGGAACCCTTGTCCACTGTTGGTTGGACTGTAGACTCGTACAACCCCTGTGGAGATCAGTTTGGAGATTCCTCAAAAAGCTAGAATTGGAGGTCCCATTTGACCCGGCCATTGCCCTGCTAGGTATATACACACAAGAATTAAAAGACTCATATCACAGTGACATATGTGTACCCATGTTTATAGCAGCCCAATTTGTGATTGCCACATCTTGGAAACAACCCAAATGTCCATTAACTGGAGACTGGATAAAAAAAGCTGTGGTTCTTCTGCACAATGGAATATTACTCTGCCATAAAAATGATAAGTTTGAATCATTTCTACTTAAATGGACATACCTTGAGGATATCCTCATAAGTGAAATAATAGGACACAGATAGGTACACATCACATCTTTTCTCTGGTATGAGAAAATAAAGATGTAAATGAGTCCTAGAATTGTATGTTATATATTGTGAAATAGAAAATGCTCAATGTAAAATAGGAAGAAGGGGGAAAAATGATGAGATTGTAACAAAAAAGTAAGGAAACAAATTTTATGTATATGGGGGGTGGTAGGGTGGGTAGGGCTATGGGCAAAAATGAGAATTAAGTTGTGTCTTATACTGGTACAAATCCCCATTATGGAGTGCAATCATGATGCGTATATGTAATGTACCAATAAAGATTAAAAAATTAAAAAAAAAGAATCTTATTTGAACCTCACAAAATTGAATGTTATATTTGCTGGTAGAAGAGAAAATTTAAGAAGACTCAAAAGACTAGAGTCTAATAAAGAATTCCTGCCTATTTTTCTTAATTTGATTCTCTTTATCTTATATCATGCTGTTCTTATAACTTTACAGGAGAGTAATACAAACTCCTATAAATTAAGTGCTCCTGATATTACTGTGAATAGTATAATGGCATTCGTTCTTCACACTGAACTATCCACTTGAGAAACAGCTACTGGGAAAGGATAGTCTTGACATTGGAGAGATTACTGGAGAAGTACAGGGCACCTACTATTTGCATAGGAAAAAATAATCATTGCATGGGATCCTTAAAACAGTAATTTGACTTATTGTTTATTACTTTTAGCTATGGGGAAAAATCTATGCTAAGAGGCTGAATGCTTGCCTTATACAGCTGTTGCATGGCAACACTGGAGTTCAACTCAGATCTTCTGGTTCCAACAGTGATATTTGCACCGTATCACACTGTGTAGTTTCAAACAACATTGAGAACCCATTGACACTGTCCTCAGTGACTAGAACTTCTCAAATAGTTCTTTTCATCAATAATCACTTCTTGATGGACAGGAGAGAATACATAAGAACCAGGCAATGTGGAATATTGTTAAACAGCTGGGCTCTGGAGTGAGACAACATTCTACCTTTTACTGATCAACCAAATGTGAGCCAGATAAGAGGTGACAGGATTCACCCACGCTTTTTCCAGATCCTTTGAAGCAGAATCTCTGAATATAGTAGGCAGCCTTTTTAGTTTTCTACCCAAATTCAGCAGAATTGAGTTCTGACACTGACAGTTGATCTGCTTCTTGATTTCTTATTTAGTCACTGAAACAAAAGTCACAGCCAGTTGTCAGTGAAGTGGATATTATTTTAAATGTCTGGACTACATTAATGTAAGACATGATAAAGTTTCATTTTGAACGTCCTCACCCTGTTTGGCCAGTGTGCATTGTGATGAGAATGAGTGATGAATTTTCAAGGGTCACCAGTTAGGGGACTCAAGACTGACTGAGGAGGGGTTAAATATACCTCTCCATAAATAGAATATATATCCCAATGACTCTTCCTACTTACAAAGTTTTAGGTCATTTTTCAGTGTTATTTTTAAACAACTAAAAAGCTCTCATTCAAATCATTCAGGAATTCCTGGTAGTCATAAAAGATGGCACTCTTGTAACTTCCATATGGACACAAGAGAAAGTCTGGAATTGTCCTTTCCTTTAGCATTTTGACAGAACAAAATAAGAAGGAAGTTAAGATGTGTCCCAAGAGCAGACTGGGTCTGGCAGACTGATGCCTGTATGTTTGTCACTTTCTAAAGCATGACTCATATTTCTTGACCAGCATCCAAAAGCATTTCCTTATTCAAACACACTGGTGAAGGTCAGCAAGTTAATGATGACACAGCTCTGGCCTTTGCAAGTATGCATATGCATGTGCGATGCATTTGAAACATAGCAGGACACTACATACATTCCCATGTTCAAGGGGTGTTTGAAAATTAAATGAATCATTGCCTCTAAGGTACAAATATTGTATACCACTGGGAACCTCTTCTTATATTGTAATGATGATGACAAGAAAAAGCGAAGTAGTAATGACTACTATTCAAAAATTGTGCTACTTAGGACAGAAAACATAATGCCCAAACATACAATAGAGGAGAGAGGAGAAGCAATGTCACTGTCTGATTTGAATTTTGGCTCCAGTGTGGTGTGAGGCCTGGGTTCTCTCCCTGACTGCCACTGTTATGCCTTGTGATTTAATGCTTGTGTGGTTTTGTAGCCCCTCATGAAATCAGAATAATATCTCCTCCCCCAAAAAATGCCAGAAAGATCTGTTGAATGAGCAG
Source organism: Petromus typicus (assembly GCA_004026965.1). Taxonomy (NCBI): domain Eukaryota; kingdom Metazoa; phylum Chordata; class Mammalia; order Rodentia; family Petromuridae; genus Petromus; species Petromus typicus. Next base: position 139,962 of record PVIR01000893.1, on the reverse strand, counting down.
AGTGCAATGGGGGTCACAGCTGGAGCCCAGTAATACAAATTGTGGTCGCTGGCATTATGAAGACTAAAAATGCAGGACTGAAAATCAGATGCTTTCTTGCAACTGGAATCAAAGTCATTAGCCTTACTACTGACTTCCAGGACCTCTTTGGCTGGAGACTCAGTATGTAATATCAGTGGCCTGGAGACAAATAGCTTGGTTCTTGGGACCAATGGTCCTTCCCTAATGGGCCATCAATACAAAAGAAGGCTTGTCATTTGAGATCTGCAGTGAAGGTTCACTGGTAAATGCTTGTTAAGCACTCTATAAAGAGAGACATGGAAATGGACAGTGTTCGTGAAAATGTCCTCTCCCAAATAACTGTCCCCACCTCCAATCATTTGTCTTAGGTACAACAGGTCATGAGTTTCCTACTTGATTAAAATAAGTGAGGACAGAACTTATTTTTTTGTAACTTTTTCCCCCCGGAAAAATTGCTTTTCAAATTGCCATCTGCTTGTCTGCTTCTTTGTTCTTTCCATCCTCCAAGATGATGTCAGCCAAATCCAACAGGAGGGCAGAGGCTCAGAGGTAGGTAGGTGTTTGACAGCTGTCACAGAACCAGGACAAATGAAGGTTCTTTGCGGTGTCTTGAGCCAATGTGCTCCCACCAGTTCCCGGTGGATGGCTGACAAAGACAGCATCCGTCACTTTCTACTCTAGGCATCCAAGATTAAGTCTCTAAAAGGTTATTCTTTTCTTGCCAAAAATTGAAGTATATTCAAGATGAAAAATATTTTTTTCTTCCTTTTTCTCCTAAATACAATTTTGTGAATGGGGTGACTTCAGAGCTGCTTGGGAAAACGAATCAATTGTTTTTGGTTTTTAAAAACTAACAAGAAATGCTGAGTGCATAAAAAGCAAATGAGGAGGGTGCATCCACTAAATGCATCAGCCTCGGGAAGGAGGTTAATTTAAAATTGCATCTGACTGTTGAAATTTACTAAAAAAATTTTTCAGTTCCATTACTGGAGACAAAATATTGCATATGTGCATTAGCTTTTGGCTATGTAGCCAGTACTCATGTGTGTGGTGTAATTTTTATATATAAATGGATGCACTGCAAGTCGGTGCTCTCTGATCACAGCTGTGCTCCGGCGCTGACCAGAAACCCTGTTTTCATCTATGTCTTCTCCCCCTCGGGGCTTTCTTCATCACAGCAGACTGCAAAACTCTTCCCCACGGGCTCCCTTCTTCTAAACAAGACTCTTCCTGTGCTGATTTCCCTTTCCATTCTAGTAGCGTTTTAGGACCTCCTATCTCTTTCTTTGGCTGGCGAGCATTGTGTTTTGAGTTTTGCAAGGTGCTGGCTCTCCTTGACTTAATTGCTATAGAGATCTAGTCTGGATGAAGTTCATTGCTTTCTGGGATCCCTGGACTTCCTTGCAGAGGCCTGACATGGGTTTACGTTCCTCTCTGTACAAGGGAGACAACAGGGTTTGATAAGCACATTCCAAGGTATCGCCTGGCCGCCTGCTGCAGTCCGAAATCCTCTCTCACCTTCACTGACTTCAGCTGCATGGAATTCCCCTTTTCCAGAAGGCCTCCTCCAGAAGTATTTCCCCTCTAACCTGCTACTCCTTTCAGCTACTGACTACCTCATTCATTTTTACTGCCAAACTCCTGAAACATGAATTTTTGTACAGATTACTTCAACTTTTCCACCTCTCGTTCATACCTCAGGATACAGCTTCACCCCAAAGCCTTCCTTAACTCGGGAACACTGTATTTTTCTGGTTTTCCTCTTTCTGAGGGGAAGAGAGATTGATGCCTATACTCTTCATCTTTCTCCCATTCTCTAAATGTAAGTATGCCATTCTCTATACCTGGGAGATTTATTTCACCTCTGCGTTTAAACTAATATCTTCATTCCAGTGATGCCACATTTTACAACTTTATCTAATCCTTTTCCTAGAACTCCAATTGCATATTCATAATTCTGTTGATACTTTCCACTTACGTGTGCATTAATACTGCAATTTCATTTTTCAAGTTTTGCACATCATCCCCTATCTAAAATTCTTCTTCTTGTGGTAGTTAATTTTGTTAATACCTTCGTAGCAAGACAATCCTCCAAATCTGACTGTTACCTCCCCTCTCTCCTTTTCTCCTAGACTGTGTGTAATTCATTGGCATATTTCAGAAAAGTCCACTTTCCTCCCTTCTCTTGCCTATTCCTGCCCTTCTATCCCTACTTCTCCTGCCTTCGCCTGAGCCCTCCCCTTTCTCACCTGTGCTGCTGGAGTTCTCCTCCCAGGTTTTTCTCCTTTTAACTTGTCCATCACAGTCATTTTGGAATTTTCATTCTCTAAGTCCACATCCCTCTCCTACCATGTCTGTTGATATCCAGTGCATATCTCAAAGAGCAGCTTACAACACACAAGTTATTGCCCAAATGAGTCCTTCTCTGGACACTCTACTGCCAAGAGCTTCTCCTCCTCCTCCAGGCTCCTTTGTCGAGTCTCCCTGCCCGCGCCTCTGCCTCACACCATTTGTGTACAGTGAAGAGCTTGAGAGTCTTCACTCAGCTCCCACCATGGTTGGGGAAGCAACCAGGCCTTTGTGGATGCAAACAAGATGGAAATGAGAGCCTGATGTTTATTATTTTGAAATACGTTGAAAAGAAAGACATTTTCAAATATTTTATTCAACAAAATCCAACTAAGAAAACTGATGGATTCTTTTATGATTTCTAATTTATTCCATCAGACAGGTGTAAAATGGCTGCACAAAAGCAAAGATGCAAATTAATTATCCATTTAACCTCTGACAAAAAGAAGATAATCTGACACCTTTTCAGGAATCTTCTTTTGCTCCTCTCAATCAAGGTAATAATATAAAATTTTACCGATATCTTTCAAGGAAAGTGTCGCATTTATGGCTCTTTGTCTCTCTGCCTCCTGCCTCCAGCAGCTGAGCAGACTGTGGGTCGGTGATAAGGCTGGGTAAATAGAGCTCCTCATGGAGAAAGGCAGGTTTGGATGTTACACATCATGATGGAGAAAAAAAAGCTGGCCAATACCCAGTGAGACTTGCATGAGCATTAGTAGAAAGGAGGGGAGCAGGGTTAATGAGTCTCCATGAGAAATATGAATAAGCGCAGATTAGGGTGATATTTCTGAAGTCAAATGTAAAGCTAAGCAAGGTATCTGATCCCAGTTCCAAAGGCTTTCCTTGCCGAATTGCACAAGTTTCCATTTGTTAGATCAATACATAGGGAACTGTGGGGAGTTTTCCTTTCTAGATTTTTGGTTTCTTTGTTAAAAGAAAAAATGCCATTCATTTTAAAGTGAATTTAACAATATTTAGCATTGAGTATGATTTTAATCCTGTATAGTAACATTTGTCTGGGCATTTATTTAAAGAAATGAGAAAAAGAGGATAGGCATGATTGTCTCCTAAAAAGTATTATACAAAAAAAAAATAGCAAGTTCAAATATCTATGTAAAAATTCCAGCACTTTAAAAATCTGAGTGTTTGACTCAAATTTAGGATGTTAATAAGCAAGTCTATCAATGAGTGGCCTTATGCCTAAATTAACTTGAAAATAGTCTTTTTTTGAGATAAAGTTTAGGTTTTATACTTCAGGCTGGCCCTGAGTTCACTGTGTAGCCCAGGGTAGCCTAGAACTCAAAGAAATCCTTCTGCCTCTGCCTCCCTCCCCAGTGCTGGAATTATAGGTGTGAGCTACCACGCCTGGCATTGTGGTATGTGGTTTACTGGGGATCAAACCCAGGCCCTTGAGCTTGCAAGGCAGGCGTGGGAACCACTGAGCTAAATCCCAGGCCCCAAAATAGTTATAATCTTAATACTGGTTTTAAATACCTTTCTATTCATGATAGCACATCCATCTATGCCTTGTGTCAACTCTTTTCTTTATCATTCAGATTTCCTTCCAGCAATGCCACTACTTTGTCCTATTTCTTGGGGTCAGTCCCTGCAAACTACACATCCATTCCCCACAAGTTTGCATTTAATTTAGTCCAAATATGAAAGAATGAGCAGATGAAGGGTGGGCAGATAGAACAACTGGACATTTCTCTTTGCCTCTTCCTATGCTTTGGTTATAGTTTCTGGTCAGATTGGTTGGATAATTTCTGGAGCCCAGTGAAAACTAAAAGTGAGGACTTCGATCTTCAAAATTATTGAAATTTCAAGAAAGTGACAGAATAGTAAATCAAATGTGCCTAGGAGCCCTTCTACATGGAGAAGTTCTGAGGTTACACACATGTCACACAAAGCCAGCCCTGGACGTGGCTGGAGTCCTACTTCACCTGCAGTTCCAATCTACGTCCGGTCAAGGCTTTGGCTGCACTATCCTGACTAACCATCTGGATAGACCCTCCCCAGTCATCTTCTTTACTTCTTTGTTGCTTCTTTACTTGGAAATCTTGGGTTAACCCACTTTTCTTGTTTTCTTTTCCAGCTTCTTCAACATGTGTGCAATTTGTTCCCTTGTTAAATTCCTTTTTCTGAACTCCCTGTCTTGATCCTGACTGAGAGCAACATGACAGATGACAGAAACTTGGTCATCCTGTCACTTCCTTTCTCCGCTATCAGGATTGGGCATCACTGATTGGTACCAGTTTTCCTTCGATGAGGAAAAACTCAGTCTCAAAATTCTTTTCAATACAGTGCTTGATTTCAGTTGATATAAGACATAAAATATCTCGGACCTCCACATGTTACTGTCTTAGTTACTTCTTCGGCTGATGTGAGCATATATTTACACGTTAAAGGAGAAAATGTTTATTGTGGCTATAGTTTATAAAGATCTCAGTTCACGGTTGGCTGACTCCAAGGGGGCCTGGCAGAGGAGAAACACTATTTCTCACAGAGGAGAAACACTGTTTCTCCCAGAGGAGGAACAGTTCATGGTGGAGGCGGCAGGAAGCAGCAGCAGCAGTAAGCCACTCTTCTTTCTGTCTCTATATATTTCCTTCCTAATATGAGCTTATTGACTGTTGCTCCCCCCCCAGGGTGGGGCTTCCATTATTCACACTCAGAACTATGCTAAACCAATTTAGTTAGCACACACCCTTAATCCCAGTTAGGACAGACTCACTAATCCAGCGATGCACACTCATGATCCAGCCACTTCCCAAAAGCCATATCTATGACAGCATAAATCTACAGGGGGACATCTAGATACAAGCTATAGTAGTTATCAGACCTTGAAACAATGGCATGCTTCCTAATGTAGCTGTACTTTATTTTAGTCAGTTAATTAGCATGATTTAAATTTCTCACAAACTCAGTAATAAATGGTTTTGGGTGTTTATCTCTTTTTACTTCTCCATTTGTCCTGAGGATGAAGTCTTTGAAGTGGAGTTGTTGAGCATGCACATTTTGTATTTTGATAATATTTTCCATTTCTAAATGGTTGTATGACTATTAGGGTATTTAAGTATGAAATGTCTTTGATACACTGAAACTGATCTGCTTCCCCTTAGAAGTGACTAGGAATCTTTCTTGTTTCAATAAATGATTTTTGTAATTCTTTGAAAACTGTCTCCAGATCTCATTTTAAAGTCATTTAAAAGCCTCCCGATTGTGTTCAATTTACAACTTATTTTTGAATAAATCCACTATTATTTATCTTAGTCATCTACCTCAGTCTTCAAATTTGCTTTCAATAGACTTTGACTACTTTTCATAAGTAAAAGTCTATTTTCATGCACTGAAGATTTAAAAAAAATTATGGAAGACAGTTCAAACAAGAAAGTACTGTCCCTGGAGTCTGAATAGGAGAGCTGGAAACTCTTCTAAAGAATTGCTGCTTCCTTGTTTAAGCTCATAGCTTCCCAGTGTAACCCCTTTGGGGGAGATAATGCTCACTGAGATGTACAGGGACTGTACATTTGTTTTAAAGCTCAGTTACTTTCTGTTATCTACCTAGCTCATCTTGATTAGCAGCAGGTTACCTCCATCTATAATTCCTTTAATCACAAACTTTTGTCAAAGGGACTATAAAGTACTTATTTAGTTTGGTTTCATTGTTAGAACAGCGGAAATATCCCTTCTGAAGTGCCTTATCTTTTATTTGGAATTGTTCTGACTTAACACAATGTTTTTTCTCAAGTATGCGGTAAATCATGCTACTCAATTTAACAAAACAGGTAACATTTCAAAGAGCTTTGGGTCATTTCATTTTTTCCCACTGTTCAAAATAATTCCTAATTTCATGAAGAAATACCATCTCATAATGTAACATTTTGTCTTTTTTTTTTTTTACTGAGCATATCATGCAGCTTTCAAATCATCACAGAGCAAACGAAAACACCCTCCCCTCTCCCTTCTGCTTAAAATCTTGGGGTTTATACACAATGTCTGGAAGCAGCAGTATGGAATTCTTTGTTAACCTTACAAGGGAGAGATCAATGACTTATTCTTATAATCCTTTAACTCTTAAACAGTCTAGCAGAAGCTGGTCTCAGAAAAGAAAACAGGCTTTGCATTTAGCTAGAGTCTCAAATGAGTCACTGGGAATGTGTCTGCTCCTTTTGGTACTGAGTTTTCATCCCTTTAGACCAATAAATTCCTACAGGTCTCAGTTCTTTAATTCCCTGTAGGGAGAGCAAGGATAAAGAATATCAGCCTGTTCTACAAAATCCTGCTGTTTTTATGACACAAAGAAATAGCTGCAAGAAATACCTTAATCATTTCTACTTGCAGAGCCCTGTAACATTTTTTTTCCCAGAGTAATGACCACTGGCTGCCCACTCACATGCATACAAATACTCAGCCCTTGGGTCTATCTAATTTATCATTAGTGCACACTTCCAAAATCAAACTTTACCTGGTGCTCTGAATTCAGATTCGTTTCTGAACAATGTTTCACAGTTTATAAGCTTCTATTTAATTTCCTCTGCTAGTCATGTTTTAACTAAACTTTCAGTCCTGAACAATGTACAGTGCTAGACAAACAGTGTAGATTTCACTCTTGAGGTAAAATTAATCAGGGGCTGAAACCCTCCATCAGTGCCAATAGGCTGTTTGGGCCTCTCTTCCTTGGATCTACACTGTTGTGTATTTTTGTGTCTGTGAAGACCTTCTTTATTTCTTCAGAGGAAATCCTTTAATAAGGTTCTACCTTGTTCCATGGGACTTTTCCTGTTGTTAAAATGATTCAATGCTTTTTTTTTTTCTTCCTAGATTTTTATCATAGGAAAGCATGCTTTGGCATTTTGGGGGAGCATAATTTTCAGAGAAGGGACTGTATTCCTTTCGGGGTTGCTGCTCCCCTAGCCATCCTCTGCATCACCATCTCCCAGCTGAGCTGGGGCAGGAGACAAACTGGGATCCTACACACTTATTGTCTGGCTTAGCAAATCAGTAGTGTTCATGGAGTCAAAGTGAAAGTGTTGGATTTCTCTTTGGTTGATTCAATTCAGGGCTGAATATAGTAGTTATTTTGCTTATCTTCATTATTTTGGTAAGTAATTATCAAATGGATAGTAACAAATCAAATCCTTTTTAGATTCAGTTCCTCTTACTTTTCATTTGTATCTGTCTCAAGAATCTAAAATATTAAAGAACAAAATATATTTGTACTTACTGGAAGCCTGTGCTGCTTGAAAGATTGTCAAAATATAATAAATTCAAGTAAATGTAGGATTTTTTACAATTAAATATATTACTTTTTTATTTTAAAAAGTTAATTATTTTGTAGATTATTCAAGATATCTACTAAGATTAAGAGATAAAAGTCAGTAATAAATATCAAAACTTTAAATAAAACTAGGTTAAACTCAATTTTAAAAAATTTACTTAAAATATTTTCAGTTTTATAGAGTAGTGTAAAGTATTTCAAGCATGTAAAAAAAACTAGATAGTATAACGGGCCTACATGTAACTATTTTCTAATTTCAGTAACTTATCATCTTGGGCCAATCTTATTTTATCTCACCCTTATACCTATGTTGTCTCTCCTTTATTTTGGGGGTAAATCCCAACAATCATATAATATAATCCATAAATATATCATTAAAAGGTAAAATTTTTAACCTAGCCTCACTACCATTATTATACCTGCAACATGACAATAATTCCTTAACATAAATGTTCACCAAGCATTTAGTATTCAAATAGTCTTTCACGTTGCATTTAATATGTACATATCTATTTGTTTTGAATCAAGAATCATTAATAAAAAATTCTATAAGTTGAAATTTTCTACTGGTCTTCTACAAGCCAAATATTAAGCCTAAACCCAACATGTCTTGCAATATTCCAAACTAAAATTGAAATGGATCAAAGATCTACATATTAAAACAAAACAAACTTCTGAAAGACAGAACAGGTGTAGCTCTTAAAGACATAGGTATAGGCAAAGACTTTATGAACAAAATTCAGATCACATAGGAAATGTTACAAAGAATCAACAACTGAGGATTAAATCATATTAAAAAGCTTTTGCACAGTAAATGAAACTACCAAGAGTGAAGAGACAACCCACAGAATGGGAAAATATTTTATTAGTTATTTCCCAAACAAAGGAGTAAATCTAGAATAATAAAGAACTTAAAAAATTGGACCCCCCAAATTTAAAGGTCCAGTCCAAAAAATGGGCATTTGAATTAAACAAATAGTTCTCAGATAAAGAAGTACAAATAGAAAAGTAATTTTATGACAAAGTATTTAACATCACTGGTCAATTGAGAAATACAGATTAAGACAACAGGGAGATTTTAGATCACCCTAGAAAGAATGATTATTATCAAGAAATCGACCAAATACAGTGCTGGTGAGCTCTAGGGGGAAAAAGAGCCCTTCTCCACTGTTGGTGGGCATGTAGATTCATATGAACAAAATGGAAAACAGTGTGGAGATTCGCCAAAAACTAAAGATAGGGGTTCCATTCAACCCAGATATTCCCCTTCATGGTATCTTACTGAAAGGGTTAAAAACATACCACAAAAAATATGCAGACCTATTTTTATAGAAGCACAATTTAGAATAGCTAAATCCTGGAAACAGCCTGGAAGCCCTTCATGAGATGAGTGAATTAACAAATGTAATTTTTATAGACAATGGATTACCACCCTGTTGGAAAGAAAGATAAACTTGAGATATTTTTAGATAAATTGATGCACCTTGAGAACATAATTTTAAGTGAAAAAAATTGGACACAAATGTTTTGATATTGTGTTATTTCTCTTGTGTCAGAAACTCAAAGAGTAAATAAAGACCAAAATGGATGATAGATATTGGAAGTGGGAAGAATATGTTCAAATGTGGATCAGAACAGGGAGGGAAAAGGAAGAAGGGAGGGAATAGAGATTTTAAAAAAATGAATGAGAGGAAAACAATAGGAACAAAGTTTTGCAAAGGGCGAGGGGAAGAATGCTTGAAGGAATGGAGAGGAGTGGACAAGAAAATAATGAAGATACACTATGTATGGTACAAATTCCCTGTGATGAATGTAATCATTTTGTATGTCAAAAATATACCAATGAAATTAATTTTTATAAACGTACCCCAGAGAAACACCAATACCTCCATATCTATGTCCATATTTGTCTTTCTTATCTTTCTGGAGAGAGGTAGTAAGAGAATGAGGATTGGCTCGTGTAATTCCATAATTACACACTAATTGCAGAACTACCTGCTTAGGAGGTTAAGAGCTCCCATAGTCCCGTGATGCAAATGGTGATTTGCAAATTGAGGACCCAGAAATGGCTTTGGTCCTGAGGAGCGAAGGAGTTAATGGTATAAATCCTGAAGAGAGGAAAAGATGAAATGATATGACCCATCTCATGCAGTAAGGTAGGAAGAAAGGAGTTCTTTTTTTCTTAGTCACCATTTGGCCAATTGAGAACCTCAAGGATTAAGCCAAGGTCACCCACAGTAGAGTGAGAAGCCTGTGATACTGAGTTCACCGATTCAAATGTGAGCCTCACTCACAAACACCCTCACTGTGGATCACTCAAGTTGGCACATAAAATTAATTAACCATCACAAGGTCATACAATGAAATTAGTTGAAATGTCTTTTAAGTTTCTTTTCATCTTAGGTTATACTTTCTCTTTGCCTTCTGTGAAATTCATTTCTTGAAGGAGCCACATTTATTTATTCTGTGCAATTTTCTCCAAATTGTTACATTTATTTTGTCCCTGAAATACTATTTAACATTTTGACATTTAAAATATGTTATTGAGCCTTATACACTGCATTGTAAAATTGCAATTACTTGCAATTTTAGCATCCTCGATCCAGTTAATTGCCAATGTAAAGAATCAGAGTATGTATATATTCAGTGTACATTTAAGAACAATGTGGGCTATTTAATATGCAAAACTTTCCTTAGTAATTACATATAACTTCTTCAGTTCCCCAACAATTCACTGATACTCCACAAAATCACAAATTGGAACCCAAAGACAAGGAAGAAAAAGATACTTTACCCCACTGGGAAACTACTCTTTATTATGCAAGAAACTATTGTGTTTGTGGAGAGAGGCACATTTTACAATTTACTTGACTTCCTATTTAAGTTTGTCCCCTCCCACACCCACGTCCTCCTTGAATTCTCATGTGTTGCTAGTCCCTGATCCTCCTGTAGATCCACTGTGTGGTCCACAGTGAGGGTGTTTGTGATGGAGGCTCACACATTGTTTGTTCCAGGAGAAATGCAAAGAACAATGGACAGGATGTGGGCTGAGCTTATTGCTCCGGTTCCCATATGTGGAAATCCTAACCCTGAGGAGTGATGGTAGAATTAGTAGATGAGGCCTTCAGACAACAACAGACACACAAGGCTGAAGCTATCCCAGATGAGATTAGTCCCTTTATAGCCTCCAGAGAGCTCCTTTGCCCCATCAGCCATGTGGCTACAGGGAGAAGATGACCATCTATGAAGGAGGTACTCACCAGACACAAAATCTGTTGATATCTTGATTTTGGAATTCCCAGTCTCAAGACTCCTGAGAAAGAAATGTCCGTTATTTGTGAGCTCCCCAGTTAATTAGAGCGCTGTTACATTATAGGAGCCCACATGGACTAAGACAAGAGCACTGGGTGAAAATGGGGAGCAATGTTTTCCTGGGCCCTGGGTGGCTCTTTAGATCATGATTGTGCCTTTCCAGAACTGAGTGTCGGACCTAAAGTGCTAGAGGGGCCCATGTATGAGTTTATTTTGTGGGTGCACAGTGTGACATTTCATGTCTGTGTGCAGGATCCAAGGCAGAGGCTCTCTGCTGTTCTGAATCTTTCTGTCTCCTGGGATGAGGCCATATTGTTCAAAGCAGTGATTTGAGTTATCACCTTTATGATTTTTGTTCTGGCCTTGTACTATTTTTCTATATTCTATTCTGTGAATTTCCTATGATTGTGTAATGAGTTATCATATACTTAGAGGGCTCAGCATAGCTGAATTCTTTGCCCAGGGTCTCATAAGGTTGAGGTTCAGGTGTGGTCAGATGTGTTGGTTGGTCTTTTCTTCCAAGTTCATTGAGATCTTTGGGAGAATTCAAGGTTTTTATTGTTTTGTTTTGTTTTTAACAATTGTGATTGAGATCCCTGCTGTTTCCTTCTTTGTTGTCAACTGACCATGAACCCTCCAGACATCTCTGATATTGTCATATAGAACAACTTAATCATGGGAGTAACTGCTATCATAGTTTCCTAACATACTCAAGAAAGGGGATTTAACTCAGTGGAGCTACACCTTCTTGCAAGCACACCTGAGTTTGATTCACTGTGCCAGAAAATAAAAAGGGAGAGAGTGAAGAGATTATAGGGATACATATACATCAGGGACTGGCAACCTTGAAGTCATCAGAGAATTTTGTCTACCATATTTATTTAACATGTTTTCTTTCAATTAACTCAATTTTAAAATTTAAATGAATGTGCAAATATTTTATATTATGAATTTGATATGCTAGAGGTATGAGTGTGTATACTGCATATCTTTTTCTCCTAACACATATATGTATTAATATAAATATATGACCAATAAAAAGTATTTATTAATATATTTCCTAAAATTTTACTTCTATAAGACCCATGTAGTATGCTTGGAAACTGTACTTTTAATTACAATAGCTATAGGTTGGAGGAGTTCAGTTCCAGTGAAATCAAACATATAGATATTTCCACACTGTATTAATTTTGTTCCTCTCTGGTGATTATATATATGGCATGTATCAGTATTCAACATTTTCTTGACTATGAGAGTGTGTGAGCTGGAAATACCTTGGTTCCCATCAGTACATGGGATGGTCTGACCTTTATGACTTTGGGTTTAAAGTGAGAGTCTAATTGACTAGATATTCCCATATTTGTTTTCAACATTTACTGTAATATTTGTCTCAAAAAAGTATGAATCAATTATCTTCTGTATTACCATAGAAAGACAAAGATAACATGGGAAATGCCTGTGTTTCTCATGGAGAGAAACTAAAATTTTAGTGATGATAGGCATATCTCCAAGGACTTGACTAGTGTCTTGTAGTCTTTGCAGCACTGAAACACACAAAAATAATCAATTGGTCTGATCGCTTTCATAATCTAACCTCTATTAATTGCCTTAAATGTTTTGGCTTCACATAAAGCCAGCAGATAAAGATACTGGAAAGAAGCCCTATCTTTCTGCTTGTACTGGTTGGCAGATCTATGGCAGCCCTGTAGTTCACTTATCTGAAAGTTAATTAGAGATCCACTTACTCGTACTTTTGAGTGTTTGCCTGGTTCTACCCATTAGTTCTTTAAAAACCAGATGATAACTTATGGGAGGAATTTTGAGGGAAACCCTGATCTCAGTGTGTCTTTTTTTAATTATGAAAATTTTCCTATCCATAAGTAACTACTGTTGACCATACACTTTCACTGCCTACCCAATAGCAGAGTCATCTTTAAACTGAACTTATAACTACTTGCTTTTTTCCAGAGGTGCCAGAAAGGTGGTTAGTAGGTCCCAGCCTAGGAAATCTGAGACCACATTCAAGAGCGATGTAGTACCTGCTAGCAGGTACAACTAATCCTTCCAATTGAGGAGCATCCCCACTTCTTTAGAATGAGCATAATGTGTTTGATGGAAGCACTTTCAGATTTGAACTTTTGTTTGTCACTGATCTCCAGTAATCTTCCCCCACTATTGCATATGGATTTTGATTTCCTAGAATAAAGTGGCCACTTCTGCCTTTATTTTTCTCTTTCTCAGTGTCTGAAACACAGATTATGAAATACTCATTAGTAAACAACTGCTCCATTTCCTTAGTAGGCAGTTGTGGTGGTGAGGAGACAGTGTTAGACACAGCATAGCTTCCCACAGGGAGCTTTGAAAATTGCCAGTTTTATAGGAAATTGAGCATCTCTAATCACCATTCTGATCTTCAAGTTCACCACAATCTAATGTATATGCGTGTGTGTGTGTGTGTGTGTGCATCTATATCATCTGTCTGTCTGTCTATCTATCTATCTATCTATCTATCTATCTATTATATCTATTGTCAGGATGTTTTTGGCGACAAGTAAGGAAAGTAAATGGATCAAAGTGGCCTCAACAACCAGGGAAGTTTTTATTTCATGGAACTGGAAGCCCAGAGGGCAGGCTTGGAAGACACAGCAGCATCTTTGGCTCAGGAATTGTTGGGAAGCATCCTGTTTGGAAATTGCAAGGTTAGTGCCTAATTATTCATTATTTTACCATGTACCATTGACTCGCAGGAGACTAGAACTTAATACAAAAGTTCTAGCTATGTCCCCTTCCCCAGTTTACCACAAGAAATGTATTGAGTACCCAGGTTCATGGTACGAACTACCTGTCTGTCTTTCACATTGGTAGCTTTGTCCTCTCATCAGATGACCTCTTGTGGCGTCATAAGATGACCATTATATTCAGATTCAGATGTGACAGACTTGTGAGGAGACAAGTCCATCTATATTGTGTATCTCTCAGGACGAGTATCTATCTTGACCAAAATCTGTCAGGCATCCATGTCTTTTTTTTTTTTTTTTTTTTTTAGGTTTTTTGAGACAGGGTCTCGCTTTTGTGGTTTAGGCTGGCCCTGAGCTCAGCCTCCAACTCACATCACAATCCTCCTGCCTCTGCCTCCCGAGTGCTGGGATTACAGGCGTGAGCCACCACGCCCGGCACTATGGTATGTGGTACTGGTTGCTGCTGGGCGTGAGTCTCCACACCCAGTATTGTTATGTGGTTACGGGGAATCGAACCCGGGCCTTTGCGCTTGCAAGACAGGCGCAGGAACCACTGAGCTAACTCCCCGGCCCAGGCATCCATGTCTTAAGCAAACCGAGGACAGAGAAGTCCTTCTACTGCCACAGTTGAAGCTAATTAGACATCATAGCTAGAGCTAGAAGGAGAAACTTTTTTTCAACTTTTTCAGGATAAGAATTATAAGGAACAAAATCAGATTCCTGTTGGGAGAAGGGAGAAATGGTAAGAATTTCAACAGCATCCACCACAATCATTTTGTTAAATGAGAAAAGTTAGACAAAAGTGAGAGGATTTATTCAAGACCAATAAGTGAGTTCCAAATCCCAGATGCTAAATTGATAGAACCCATTTTGATGATCACGTTGTTCAGTTTCCTCAGTTAACAGCTTGGGAAACCGAGAGCTGAAATATTTCCTCATTTTCTCAATAACACACAGATATGCAAGGCCAAACTCAGTCTGGCTGTGTTACAGTTTTGTCTCTTTCATTCCCACACTGATTCCCTTTGTGTTGATTTCTGTTTAACCAACGTGTCATTATGCAGATATGAAAAATACGTAACATAGTGCCCAGTACTTAGCAGGTTGGAACATTCATTTGTGGATTGAATAAATATTTCCTACCTCCTATGAACCGGGATAACTCCCATCAGTTCTGGAGTGCTTTCTGTAACTGCGGTCCACTATAGTCCTATGCTCTATACATTGTCTTCATTCTCTTCCCATTCAGTTATCAGTCTGAGGCTATTACTAGATATGGCCCAGCCAAAGGAAGAAGGAACTTGCATGAGTTGTATGGGGAAGTGCTTTGTAAAGATTATATTTAAGGGGGCCGGGGAGTTAGCTCAGTGGTTCCGGTGCCTGTCTCGCAAGCGCAAGGACCCGGGTTCGATTCCCCGGTAACCACATAACAATACTGGGTGTGGAGACCCACACCCAGCAGCAACCAGTACCACATACAACAGTGCCGGGCGTGGTGGCTCACGCCTGTAATCCCAGCACTCGGGAGGCAGAGGCAGGAGGATTGT